>JARJCV010000638.1:0-17800 GCA_029281435.1 Mycena haematopus
CGAATGAGGAAAGCCACGGAGACGAGGATGGAGGTAGAGCAGAGGCGGAGGCGAAAGTCGCCGAGTTACAGCTGTTTCCGAAATCCTTGAGACACGTCGCTGTTTTTTGCCGCTGCTAAACTTTTGATCGAGTGATAAGGACTACCGGATTTGGCTCGGCTACCCTCGGCTCGTGTTCAGGAATCAGTCAGCTGTTTCTCTAGTGAAAATACGGAAACTTGGTGAAGGAGGGTCAGAATTTCCAGTGGCGGCTGTAGCACCATTTCTGTAGAAATGTCTTCACAATTCCATCACTTGCATTTTCAAGCACATTTGCCAGTGGTAGTTTCGGCTGGGCACATTCGGCTGTCGTCGGCTGACCAAATCCGGTAGTCCTTATCATTCGATCAAAAGTTGAGCAGCGGCAAAAAAATTGCGACATGTCTCAAGGATTTCGGAAACAGCTGTAAGTTCCATCATGATCGCCCGATTGACATTTGCAAAAAGTTGCTGCGAACAAACCAAGTGCAAGAACGAACATTGCAGCGAACTGCACTCCCCTAAGTGAAACAAGCTTCGGTGCGGCCAGATGGGGTTCATAGATCAAACAAACGCTGAGCAGAGCATGGAAAAAGACGGAAGTAAGTGATCATCGATCATCCATCACCCATCAACAGCAGCAAACATCATATTTCGCGCTTTGGCCGCATTGCCATAAAGGGATTGATGGTGAAACACTTGTAGCGGTTCCCCGAGGGCTCGGGTTGACTCGAATCCAACTTTCTCAGAGGCATCCGCTCCGCGCGAGTGCGTATTCAAAGTTTAGTGCGTGTTCAAAGTTTTCCAGTGGCATTCCACTCAAAGACACGTCGAAAAACCAAGAAAAAACCAGAGTTCTCATGTATCCTACAAATGTACATGCATTGATTAGTATTAGACTCTACAAGGTACTGTACTGATACAATTGTAAGCCTACATACACATTACACTATACATTCCCTCCGCCTCATGGGGGCCTCGCATGAGAATGCGGTTTGTAAACAAGTGTTTCATTAGCCGGCCCCGAGTTGGTCCAGTTTTCTACAAGTCGTGTGATATCTGGGTGGCTCGCCGTCGAATTGCGCCGCCGTACCGACGGGGATATCGGTGGGGACATTGCCGTGAACGTCGATAGCGTCGCGAGATGGGTGTGCGAGTTGGAGCGGCGGTGCCCGCCATGGCCGTGGGACCGATGGCGCTTGAGCGAGCCACTGACAGTCTCGGGGGTATAGGGTATGATAACGGACACTGCGGAGCGGATGCGGCGCAACGTCGACGTTGGCGCGGGTTCCGGTTCCTGTGGAGGCGGCTCCTCGCCTTCGTCCTCGTCCGTGTCGTCGTCCTCTGTGTCTGTGCTCGGCGGGGACGCAATCGACATCCTCGACGGCCCCAACTGGGGTAATACGTCGTCTTGCGCACGAGTCCAGGCCGCCCGACAGGAGCGACGGTCTCCTCTTCGGGTTCCGACTCCGTCCGCTCCTCTTCCTCCAAATCTTCCTTGACTGTCGCACTTTCGACACCATCGCCGCGAACGACTGTTGCATCCGCCGTGTCGATCTCCCTTGCAAGCCCCGCCTCCACCTGCGCCGCCAGGGCGCCACCCGCCGGACCTGCCGTCCGCCCCGGCAGAATCGTGCGCACAAACTCGTGCATGCTCATGAAAGCGCGGTGCGCCGAATCTAGAAAGGGGTACATCTGGAAGATGTGCACCGCATCCTCGTACAGCTCATGCCGCACCTCAACGCCTGCGACCGTCGCCTTGTGTGCTAGGAGCGCAATCTCATCGCGTAAGACTTCAGCGTCGCCCGCTTGGATAAGCATCGGGGGCAGCCCAGTAAAGTCGCCGAAGAGAGGGGAGGCGTAGGGGTGGGTGAGGTACTGCTCGACCCCGTCGCCAAGATAGAGCGCGATAGGGTTCATATGGTTGGCGGCGGTCGGAATGGGAACGACGTCGAACGGCTCATTCGAGTCCCACGACTCACAGCTCATCGTTAGGTCTGGATTTATAAGTTAACTTTCACCAAAAAAACAAAACGCAAAAGAATGCTCACCGACCCAGGGCGACATCAAAATGGCAGCAGAGGGTAAGGGGTACGCGTTGTCGCGCAGATACATGAGCAGCGCAAGAGACAGCCCGCCGCCAGCGCTGTCCCCGCAAACAATGATATTCTCCGCCGGTATATGCAGATCCTCGACAAGTCGAAGGTATCCGCTGACTGCATCATGGAGAGGGCCAGGGAAACGCGTCTCGGGGGCCAGTCGGTAGTCAAGCGCTGCAACAATAGATAAAATAATCAGCCACGGAAAACAATTGAAACGGAGAGGGGCTTACCAAAAACACGGGCGTCGGTGTATTTGGACAAGGGTATCGAAATAAGGCGCTGGCTTGCAGCGCTGGAGAGGAAGAACGCGCCACCGTGGATGTACAGCACGACACGCTCCCGCTTCTGTTCTGGTATATGTGCTTTGGTCGGCGTGGCGGCGGCGGCGGCGGCGCGGCGCTGCTGCCACTCCGCTTGCAGCCGCTGCCACGTCCTTCGTCCCACGACCCACTCGCCCGATAGTTCGCGTTGCCCGGTCTCCGCCTCGTCGAGATCGGCGAGAATACCGCGGAGCTTGCGGCGCTTGACCCGAAACGTCACTGGGGTCACTAGGGCGTCAGAGGGGAGAGGGATGAGCCCGCTCAGACCCATGGCCATGCGGATCGTGGCCTGGGTCTACATTAGTCCCTGATCGACAAGTCGGTCGAGAATCACGGGCAACATACAATGTCGACGAGGGCGCTGTGGCGGCCTGCTCCGCGCATGAAGCTCGTTATTAGTGTCATTTCTATGCCCCAGGACTTGCGACGTGGACCCCAGATGTTGTGTGCGATCACGGCGCCAGTCATCTCCGTCGCTTGAACCGAGTTAGGATTTGACGTCAGTACACTCCGAGCGCACATACCCTTTGACACAACAACGAGTCCATACTTCCAAAGGTGCCAGAGACGCACTGGCCGTCGCTCAGAGACACGGAGAGTGGGGTCTACGCGCGCAGAGGGCGGCGCGACGCCAGGCTTTGCGTAATGGTGGAGCGCAGGCTGCAGCTGCTTTGGAGGGTCCAGGAGCGGGGGTTCTGGTGGTCGGTCTTGGGAGGAATAAAGAGACAAGGACCACGGCACAGTCAGTGACATTCTCGAGGGGCCGCCAGAGTCGTACGAGGATGGGAGGGAAAGCGAAACAAGGAAGAATAAGCTCCGAGGTAGTCTCATCCAGATGATGCTAAGATCGGACGGATCACCCGGATCATCCGGCCCGCCGATCCGATCGAGTCTCTTTCAATAAATTAATTCCACAGCTACCCTAGTAATCGTCTCCCCGACTAACAACCTCCTTGCACGTCGGCCGGAGCAGAATTGTGTGCTCAAACTGGGCAGTCTTGCTGCCAATCTGACGCGTTTTACCCGTTAGCGGGGCTACTTGCGAAATCACGGAACTCACCTGATCGTACAGCGGCGGATAATCACACACGATTCCTTGCGCGACAAGGTGATTGAGCTGCACGAGACCACGTCAATACGAGCTCCACTGGACAACGCTGAAACACGTATTCACCGCGAGCAAATATTTGCTCTCCCCAAACGATCGAGATACCGCCGGCAGAATGGCAGCGTGCCAAAGTTTTTGTTAATCGTCTTTAGCAGCGACTTGGCCGACGTGAGCCGTAATGGTACATTCGGCGCGTCGTAGATGCGCGCGTAGTGCGAGCAGTCACCCTATTGTTTCCTTTCAGTTCAATAATATTAGTGCGATAGGCAAACGCACGTTCTCCACTATCCGCCCACGACCCGTCGAGCCGAACGTCTCGATCGCAAAGTAATCGCCCTCCTCCATTTTTGTTTGGTCTGCCGTCTTTACGAGGGGTACCGACTTGCCACTCGACCCCCCGTGTATTTGGTACGGGGTGATCGTGTGGCCCGACAGATTTTCTATCGGTTTTACTGCCATGCGTCGAATGGTAAGGGGTCGAAATGAAGAAGACGCGCGCAATAGAACGCACCTGGGTACACTTTCCCCCCGATCTCGACCTCGTATGACTCCATCGTCTCCTGAATGAGTCCGCCAAGCTCACCTAATCGGACGTCGATGCCGGCTTCCTAGATAAAACCAAGCTAAGCAAGTGTATGCATGGATATAAGCGAGGGGGGCGCGGTAAACTGACGCGGATGCCAGTGTTGGTGGCAGCCTTGACGGCAGCGATGAGGTTGTCGTAATTGGGGTCCCATGACAGCGTGAACGCAGAATCGAGGATGCGGCCCTTTATGTGGACGCCTATGTCCACCTTGAGCACGTCGCCCATTTGCAGGACTGCACCACATTTTCAGCACCCAATTACAATAATTTATAGTGGGCGCGCACCGGTGTTATCCCCGCATTGGGGGAGAAATGCGCCGCGCAGTTATTAAGGTTTACGCCGGTGGGGAAGCCGACGCCGGCTTCAAGCCCGTCGCCCTCTGCAAGCGCGCGCGTGCCGGCCTCGATGTTCTCACAAATCTCGGTCATGGTCATCCCCACGCGGATGGTCTTCCGGGCGTGCTTGCGCACGAGCCGGTGCACCTCTGCGCCCTTGCGGATGTTCTGGTACGTCGTCTCCGGGTCCTCGTTGAGGAGTTTTTCGGCGTACCGTTTTTCTTCAGAGGTCGTGCGCCAGGTGTTGCTACGCGGTGGATGTTAATAAAATCAACAAACCTGAGGGCGCGCGGACGCACTCGTCCTTGTAGTACTGTATCTCGCCCTCAGGAAATATACCATCGGGAAAGAACTTGGAGAGACCAATGCGCGGGGGGTCGGTCTGCTCCGTCTTTTTCTTCTTCGGTTTCTTCTTCTTTTTCTTCTTTTTAGCGTCGCCAACCACGCCGTCTCCTGGATGCTCCGTGGTGAGTGCGCAAAGTTTAGTGCGAAAGAATGATACCTGGTGCGTCGTCTACTTCTTCCACGTCGTTGTCGGCGTCGGCATCGGCGTCGACCGGAATGTCAGCCTGTGGCGGTGACTGGGTGGTCGTCGTCGTTGTCATTGGTCGTTGCGGGTACGACGCCGGGTCGGAAAATTCAAAGACCTTATTAAGGATGCGATTGGTATTGATGGTCACCTGATTCGAGACGCGGTTAAACTCACGCAGCAAATTTTTTGCTTGGCTGCTGCACAACCAATTGTGAGACGCAGAGCTCCAGAGCAGGTACCGGTTCATCTCTCTGTCAAATCTTCTCATTCTCGTCCAGTCACCAACCCGGGATGCGTTCTTCCATTCGCCCGCCAAAGCCGACCCAGCCTTCTCACATTCCCGCCCAAAGCAACTCTGCTCGACAACCCAAAGTTCCTGAATCTCACTCACCAGCGCAGAACAATAATCTTGTAGCAGCCCAAACCTCCCCGACCTCGTCTACACCACCTCTGATGCAGCAAACCACCGAGCGCGACGTGACTCCGCTGGAAACGGTCACCGAGACTCTTCGATTGCGCGACATCGCCGTGGATGTCGCACACCTTCTGTCGCGGTGCTACTACGATTATATTTGCGACGAGCGATTCACCGGTGGGGTCCCGCGTCACGTCTTTGAGAAGGAAGTACTGGATGGATTGCTGGATGGAATTGAGTTTTGTCAGCAACACCCAGCGGGCGAGCGAATACCTGTTCATCGCGACTTCCTTTGCCAATCCTGCCTCTCTTCGGAACCTGCCGCAATCACCCGGACCGGAACGCGTACCGCCGTGACAAGGCACTTTGCAGAGACTGCTACGAGGAAGAGGAAGAGCAACTCGAAAACTATCATCCTGACCAGCAGAATCACTACGAGGGACTATGCAAGGACTGCTACGACGAAGAGCAACTCGAAAACTGTCCCTATCATCCTGACCAGCAGATTTACTACGAGGGACTATGCAGGGACTGCTACAAACTAGAGTGACTCGGAGCTGCTGTGAGCGTAGTAACTATTCGACAAGTTTTAGGATACACGCGCCCCGAATAAAGTCGTGATTTCTTGGTCGGCGAGTAGCCTCTTGCTTTGTTCCCTTTCAACGGAAATCTGTTCTCAATTTTTTGTATCAATTTGGACAAGAAACTACGCGACGTACATATTCCCGTGTTGGATTGATGGTCTGATTCGCTTGAGCCTCAGAGTCAAACTCACGTGGGAACGGCGGGAACACTTTCCTTGGACTGCTGCACAGAAAACTTGCGGGACGCCGCGCTCGAGAGCGGGTTCATCTGTCGAGGGATCGCTGAGAAAAGCCTGATTTCGAATCATTCACTTCTGTTTCTTGCCTTCAACATGATTTTTGCACCGGAATATCTGATTTCTCTCCTGGCACCTTACACTCGCGAGCCGCCCGAAACGCGACCCTTCGTCACGCTCACCTTTGCGCAGTCGCTCGACGGCAAGATCGCCGGCGCGGCGGGGAAGCAGCTCGCCCTGAGCGGGCACGAGAGCCTCGTTATGACCCACTGGTGCGGACATACACGCGTAATTACCTCGTCAATGTATTCTTACGCGCCGTGTGCGGCAGGTTACGCACCCTGCACGACGCGATCCTCGTCGGGAGCGGCACCGCGCTCAATGACGATCCGCAGCTGAACAGTGCGCCGTTCCCCTTCCTTTCGGAGTATCGCCGACGAGTAAACAAACGCGCATGTGGATAGCGCGCCACCTCCCGCCTGGCGCTGCACCGCATAGCGCCCCGCGCCCAATCGTACTTGACAGCAGACTGCGGCTGCCCCTGACGTGCAAGCTGTTGCGGAATTACGCGCATGGAAGTGGGGTCGGGCGCCAGCCCTGGGTCGTTTCCCGCCAATACGCGGATCCAGAATGGGAGACACGCCGCGAGGCGTTGGAGAAGGCGGGTGCGAGGGTGCTGGTGTTGCCTGCCGGTGAATTCGTTGTGATTTACTCGTATTCAAACATTTATCTATTTTGTGTTCATTTACAGGAATTGACTCCCCCTCATCCCGCCCGTCTATACACGCCCTCCTTGCCCTCCTCCGCGCCGAGGGAATTCGCTCTCTCATGGTCGAGGGCGGCGCCCAGATCATTACTGCGTTCTTCGGCGCCTCCGATACCTGTGTGGACACGGTGCTCGTCACGACGGCGCCGGTACTCGTCGGCGCGTCGGGCGTGGGTTATGGGGTGCCCAAGGTTTGTTTCGTTCTCATTCCCACGTCCTCTCTTGGGTTTTTATTTTTCTGCGTGCTGAACGAACACCGCATATAGACCGGCGCCGACTCGCGCTTCCGCGCGGTGGACGCGTTCATGCGTTTAGTGGGGCGTGATAGCGTCGTGGCCCTCGTTCCGCAGCATTTCGACTCGCCAGCGGGCGCTCAATGATCGAGAACGAGGTAGCTCTGGGCAGGCCAACGCTACGGCGCGGCAAGCAATGATTGCGATCGTCATCCCCACTGCTTAATTAATGCCGTTCAATAACGCAATAACGTACGGTATGGTTGATACCGCACCAGAGTGGAGTAGATGAAGATAGTTCAGCTAATAGCTATCGGATCGCAGACAGGAAGAGCCCGACGCTTAATTAATATCGGATTATCGACTACGAGGTGGATCTTCCTCGACGTGAAGAAGTCCAAATGGGACATCCTCGATAACTTCCAATACTTCATGCCTAGGGATTATGGCCATTGATATCATCAGAACTTGATGCAGCCTCTTATCCGACAGAACGACGACTCTACCTTGAAACCGCGATATTTCTCGCCCAGTTCTGACCATGGCGCGACAAAACCAAACCGACCACAGAACAAACGCAAGGTCAGCCTACAATATGGCGCCGCGGACCGTAAACATCTCCCACCCAAAGGCGTACACATCTGGGGCTATGCACGAGCAATAATGGACAAGCCCCAAGTGGTCCCTTCGTACGAATCGGAGCGCCGGAGTCATCCCAGCGGTTGAACCGGCTCACCAGATCCACCGTGATGTTAATGAACTGTTAATGAACCCAACTTGAAGTTTACGGCTTCGGGTCTGGGCGTCGATGGGTTATGCTTGGAATACGTTCTCGATGAATTTAATCCAAGACTCCATGTTCGATGCCTGTGTCGACCTGCTCGTTCTTTCCACGCGGGCGGTCGCGGAATATGCATACGGCGTTTTGGAGGCGACAGTGTACACCGAAAGAAACGAGTGCCCAGGCTCGTCACGGCGGAAATGTCTGGACTCTGAATCTGATGGATTATTCTTGGAATACGTTTTGGATGGATTAAGACCCCATGTTCGACGCCTGTGTCGACCTGCTCGTTCTTTTCCACGCAGGCCGCCACGGCCATACAGCGCGTTTTGGAGACGACAGTGTACACCGAAAAAAAAGCGAGTGTCCACTGTTCGTCTCGGCGGAAGGGTCTGGACTTTGAATCTGACACCGACAGCAAGTGGATTCTTTCAATGCGTACGCCTTCGGGGAGACGCTTCTCTTCTCGACGAATAACGATTTCGATATCCAACAATAACGGAACGATGGCTTGCGGATTTTTCAAGATGTCGACGACTTTTCGAATAAAGCCACGGGAGGAATAGTCGAATACTTGCTTACATCGCGGCGATAGACATCCTATCCATGTCCTCCTCGAGTTAGATTCTTCGGCTGGCACTTGGTCTCGGAAGATACTGCGTTGCCACGGAAATGTGTTTTCACGGTGCGCGCGATCGCCGAGAAATTCGTCGCTCGTTGAACGGGTGGAATAAAATTGAACCAAGAGCAGGGAACCTTTAGAGCGGCTGGTTGGGTAGCATCACTTGGCCCTTTGGTAAAGTAGGCTCCACATTTCGTCAGATATGCCGCGAATATTGTGCGAGCTGCTACATTTTCCGGCAAGAATCAACTTGCTGGTGGTGACGTCTGATATTCCCGGTTTGAGACTGTACACGCAGTGTTCTGAGACCTGATGCGCCGCCTTGTGAGCGACGCCATCCGTTCTCTCTCCCGACGCCCAAGGACCAAGTGCTATTCCAGTTGACATGGTTCGAATCTCACGGATCGGCGCCTACGAGCCATAGCCTGTCTCCGTAAGCGAACGAACGTGTACGTCGAGGGACTACCCGAATTTGGGACTGGTAGGGTACGCATCAGGCTCCACTTGACGCATATTGGAAAGACGCTCGCTGACGGGGAATGGTGACGCAGAATGGGCCGGAATGGTGCCTCGAGTGTACTCATGTGGTTGCTGTTGGAATGTTGAGATGTTGACATGCAGACACGCTGTTTCTCATCTTTCATGACGCCTGCGAACTTCAAGTCGCGCCTATAGCATTCCCGAGACCCATTCCAAGACGCTTTCCGAGACGCATTTCCGAGTAAACTCATTGCTGGCAAATGCATACGGCTCTTCATGCATCCCAGCGGACTTGTTGGGTACATTTTCTCATTTTCTAACAAGTCCATCTGGCCATTTTTCTGTGACGGAATCATGACGTATTTTGCGACTTTTCTTATAATCATTTTGTTATCAGTTCTCGCGGTCGTAGGCTGATGTTGACCACCATGTTGCAGAATTGGCGCAACAAGTCCGCAGTTCGTCGTCGCCGGCGTCGACGACGACCGTGAAGGCCCCTTCGTCGTCCTCGACAGCGACAAGGCCCTTCCTGCCACCCCGGGTATCAGGCTCATCCCGCCGTCCATCGCCCAGCTCGCCTTTCCCTCCCCGGACGAGTCCTATTCGCCGTCCGACTCATCTAACGCGTCTCATGAACCTTTCGACTTGGCCAGGTACAATGTGGCCGCGCCCAGGATCCCGAACAGGCTGAGGAAATCCCCGCCGTCCAGCTATCCGTTCTCCTTTGTCCCCGAGAACCCTTCTCCAGAAGCAAATTTCCCATACGCCTTTCACCGCTACCCGCCCCACCCCATCCTCTTCGTACCTTGTCCAATGAACCGCCCACCCCTCCCCGCAAGCTCACAAAACGCAGGCCGTCTATACCCGAGCCACCACCCACCGCTGCAGCCGATCTCTCTATGGCCCGAGCACCAGAAAAGCCCCCACTTCAACGGAGAAACACCTTCAACTTCAACAGTCTCCGCCGCAAAAAGACCTCTTCCAAATTTACTCAGAGCGAAGACGGTCATACCACGTTGCCTGCTCTCCCCCCGCCGAGCCCTCTAACCCTCAATATCGTAAGCCATTTGTTTTCTTCGCTTCTTCTCCGTTTAATCCGCTCGCAATTCCAGCCAACGTACCGACCCTTCCACGCACGCAACCGCGATTCCTGGCATCTCCCTGCTTCGCCTATCGATCTACGCCATTCCAGCCCCCCTGCCCCCGGCGACCTTATTTCAGAAGTTGCCTGGACCGGCGCATCGAAAGCCTTCAACACTATCGTCCGCACCCGCGGCGGATGGAGGTCCACTTGGAGTCTGTCCTTACGGCAGGAAGAGGGCGTACCGCCCCGGACGCGCCAACATACACATTCGAGGCCCGAGTTTACGCTCGCCGTTGAAGAAGAGGAGGTAGACAGTCCCGGCGACAGTCCGACAACTGCAACGATGCGGCCATCGTTACTGCGTCGTAACGCCGCGGTTGCATCCCCGAAGCGCCGCTGGACACTCGCCATGGCGCTCGCAGACGAGGGCATCTCTGACGAACTCTTGGTCGAGAAACTCGAGGCGCTTCGGAGCCGCTCGCGCGCCGCCTCGTTGGTCGACTCCGATGCTAACGACGACATGGCAGAGTGGGACGGCATGTGGGCGGCATACGACGATGAGCTCGAGCCCCCTCCAGTCCCACCGAAAGACGCAACGCTGGGTCACGCGCAACGCGCCGCATCCATGCCCGCACTCCTCTCCCCCTCGACGGCGACATGGGCAGTCCGCGCGCCGCGCCCTCCTAACATGTCGGGAGCTCGTACGCACGGAGCGGCACTACCTCGCGTCGCTGCATCTGCTCCTCAGCGGCGGCACGCGCCTACCTCCACGCCGCTCATGCGCGCCTACGCCGAAGCTTTGGCCAGGGAGAGCACGGGGCTGCTCAAAAGAATGGAGGAGGACCCGAGCGCGTGGGGGGTAGCTGCGGCGTTCGTAGGCGCGGAAGACGGTGTGGAGGCCGCACTGGTGGCGTGGTGTGGGGTTGTCGGCGGGTGGTTCGTCGATGGGGATAATGGGAGGAGGGCGCGGAGGTTGAGTAAGATGCGCGCTGGGATTGTACATGGTCGGTCATCAGAGGGCGGCTCTCGCAGTATGCTCTCTCTGAATGACGACGCGGAGACTCCTGGGACAGGGAAGCCTCCTACCAAAAGGAGAGGGTCGTTGAGGCTGTTGTCCCTGGGCTCTGGGCTCTCGCTGTCGTCTGAGCCTTCATCGCCTGTCTCTATGACGTTCCGTGGCCATTCAAAGAAGGAGCGCGACACGCGTCCTACTGTACGGGACCTTGCGATTCTGCCGACGCAGCGGGTAATGCGTTATGTGCTTTTGTACCGGGGTGAGTCCTTTCTCGAATTCTACTCTCCTCCCTCGTTCCGTCCCGCGCCTTTCCTGGTTTATACGTCGTCTTGTATCCAGACTACCAACTCGCGCTAACCCTACATTTCTTTCTCTTCAGACCTCCTGGATCACACCCCGGCGAGCAGCCCGTCGCGTGCGCTCGTGGCGCGCGCGGTCGACGCTGCAATGCGCATTGCACAGAGGTGTGATCGGGCCCAGGGGAATGCGGCGTTTTTGCAGCAGAGGCGGTGACCGTTTCCGTGCTGCACGCCAGGCGCGCCATGATCCCATTGGCCGTCTCGATCCAACGCACGACCCCATCATCTTAATTGTAATTGGCCTGCCGCATGCACTGCGATATCCATGTCACTTCACACTCACACGGCTACATTCCGCCTGCCAACACGCTTTCGGTCTGCCCCGACCACGACCCCCCGACCGCCCAAAATTATCTTTATTGTCAGACCACGAACTCAAGACCCGCATCATCACATTCACGACATGCACATACACCTTCGTACATAATTCGCTTTCACTGCATCTTCTCGCACCCCGTTTCTCCGGCGTGTCTCGCACCACATTCCTCTGGCGTGGGCGATGGATGGGGCGTTACCGTCGCCGACCATTTGCGGCCCATGATTTCTCCACACATACGATCTGCATTTTTACGACTTCTCGATCCGCCGCATCATCTCCCTGCAGTCCTCCTCCGCCAACGTCAACGTCCCATCCCGCTGATCAACTGCTGCTCATCTCGACATGCCCCTAGACGTTTATAACGATCGATACCATACATACATATCATATTAACGTTATCTCACTGACCCGTGTACTATTAGCTGTACAGTACTTTGATTCCATTTTTTTGTTCTTGGTCTAGGAATGTGTACATGCATAATTGATGGTTTATAATGGAGGAGCTGTTGGAATTTGGATGTTCTGTATGCGTGGGAGATGGAATCTTGCTTTGCGGAGCAGCTGCCGGCTTGAATAACCCCTGGCTTTAGGAATCATATTTTTGGCATCAGTCCCGTTATGGCAATGCGGTCAAAGCGACAAAATATCATGTTTGGTGCTGCTTGGATGCACGTGTTTTTTCACACTCTGGCGGGGTACGGAAACTATTACTTGTGCGAGGCATAAATACTGCTGCATCTTTCAAACATGTTACCGTCGAGAACGGCAAAAAGGCTGGGTGTCATGGGCCTGACGCCTGCCCTTGAAAAGGCGTTTTCAAGACGCGTCCTACGCCATCCATATTTAATCGTTGGTATTCCCGGGCCCAGGAGTAGTAGGGTGTACAGAGTGGTATCAGTACGATAGTGTAATAGTAATTAACGAGTGCCTGCCCGTGTCTCAAGGGTGTTTTTGTAAATCTCGAGCTCCTCGATGACATTCATGAGCGCGTTGCACTCCCAGTTCCCGTATAAAAATCCCTCGTAGAACATCGTCGTACCGAGCCATGCAACAAAAATGGTGAACAGGACGAAGATCGGGTTGATCCACGAGTGCGGGAGCCACGACGAGCCGACGACGAGCGCCACCAGGACTAATAAGCACCCCGCAAAGATGGAAAGCTCCTTCTTTGCGCGTTGGCGGGAAAAGCGATAGCATGCCGCGAGCGCCTGCATTGCCGTCGTGAGCGAGTCCGCAGATAGCTCCGATATGGACGTCGGCATAGGCCTGTGCATCGCACCCGGGGTCGCCCAGACGTTGTGCGCGTCCGCCATGTCCGCAGGAGCTCGGCCACCCGTCTGGATCTCCAGCGTTGCCTCGAGCGCAAAGTGGTCGGAGAAGGAGAACGGCCTTCCGGGCACCTTTTCGGTGAGCAAGACATTGCATTCCGTGCATTTGAGCACGGGGAGCGGATCGTCATCGTCAAGGCGCGTTGGGGGTCGGATTGGTTGACGGTAGAGGATGTAGTCGAGGCGCTTACCAAGGAATTTGCGCGCGTACGGGCCGATGGGTTTGCCCGCGGAATACGAATTCAGCGGGGAATCTGCGGTGACGCCGAACTGGGTTATGGCATCCATCGCGGAAGGGGAGGACGTTGAAGGGGCGATGGGATGGGCAATAGCCCACGAGTCGGAGAGGTCGGCGTATTCCCGAATAAGTGCCATGGGCAGCGTGCTCGGGATACTGTTGAAATCTCCGGCCTGTAATATTCAGCAAAGCCTCAGATAACCCGACAAAAGTGAAACATACAGCAATGACATAGCGGCCGAGTTCTGCTGCCTGACGCGCTAGTTTCGAGAATTCCCAAGCATTCACAATCCGATGAGCCCTGTTGTACTCGGGGCCTTCTTCGCCCCCTTTAGCGTACAGCTGGGGAAATATCAGATTTGAATGCACACATGAAAAATATCCCTACGTGAGTATTGAATACTTGAACTTGGCCAAGCACGGGATGCGAAATTGTTATGCTGACAGCGGCCTTACCGACGAACCAGTCGCCTCCGCCGACATCGATGGGCGCGCCATTTAATGAGTAAGGGTGTACTGAAGTGCCAATAATGGGAAAGCGGGAGAGTAGTGCTAGGCCTGACCCAAGCGCGCCGCTACACAAGACCACATTGTTTAGTCGTTTTTCCGCAGGCAATACGGAAGCTTCTTGCCTGTAGAAGAATTTGGAATACGGAAGGCGCTTTATGACACTATCCCGGACGTGTTCGTAGTCCGCAAAGACCCATATTTCCTGGAGAGCGACGATATCATGGTCGAGCTTTGCTAGCTCCTGTGCAATTGCATGGACGCGCTCCGTGCGGTTCTTGGCAATGTATTTGAGGCCCCTGGTACGACTTCAGTGGATGAAGAAGAAAGCTACAGGGAACTGACCAGCAGTTTAGAGTCAGGACATGGAGAGCAGTTTCGCTCATCGAGAACTAATTGAAGCACAGCCACTTGCGGAACCTTTCGCTTCGACCACGAGCATGGCCGCACCCGTCCACCTCACTCCTGCAGAGTCTGTCTTCTTACTTCAATCTCTGGTCTTCGTCTCTTATCCCTCTCTAGTATTGAAATCGCCACACGAGCAGCGGATAACTTCACTCGCATCTACTACACCGCATATGACTCGCCGACGCGTCTCAGCGAGCTACCAAAGCTTTATCGGCCCACCTCCGCTCTGACCTGGAACGGAACGCCATTCCAAGGCGTCGACGGCATCGTGTCCCTCGTCCAAAACATGCCTCCGACGAAGCACGACATTCAGTCTTTCGACTGCCATCCCATACCAGGTATGTTCTTGCAGAAGCCAGAAGATTGCGCGTTAATTCAACATTGCACAGGCACCCAGCCGCCTTCACTCCTCATTGTTGTCTCTGGGAGTGTTGTTCACGGCAAAGGTCCCAGCGGCAACCCCGCGACTACGACGAGGTCAAATAAGGAGGGCCATCCCCGAGTCTTCTCCCAGACGTTCATGCTCGTACCGGATGCCGCCGCACCTCCGCCCTCCGCAGTCGGAGAGCTCGCGAAATACTATATCAGCGCCGACGCGCTTCGTTTTGTGGGGTGAAGATATAACAAATAAATGTGATTTTATTTTCGCGTTGCCACACTACATGACTCATTTGCATCTCCAGGTGTTGTCCTATTCCCTCCCATCCCAACTCGAGACCGAGCAGCGCCGCGGACAGAGGTTTGACCCAATCGCAATGGGCGCGTGAAGCTCGCGAGGAATGACGATCAAGTCTTGTATCGTATGATGGAGGAGCTATAATAAAATAATTGTATACGAATGAAGCACGGAAACGATATTGAGATTGACCCACCGTTCGATGACCAACGAGAGAGATCGAAGCCGCTACGAAAGCGACAAGAAAAGCGAAAAATTATGGGAAGAGAGGGTCATTGGGCATACGCCCTTGCCAACTCTTCCGCAGGGACGGCACCCACATCCCCTCAACATCCGACAGAGGGGACTCCTCTATGGATCCCCAGCCGCGTCGTTACACTTTGGAGGCCCAAGGCCACCCCCACCATGAAACCGCCGACAGCTTCCCCTGGCTCTTCCTCCAACCCTCACCTCCGGCCATGACAGCCAGAAGTTCGGAACCTTCCTCAGCCATACTGCCAGTCGTCCAGCGCTGCCCTGTCCATTCGGACGTGCCAAGAGAAGCCAGCACAAAGGGATGTCTTCCAAGCATGACATGAGCCCATTTCAAAGTCGACTTCTCGCCGAAGCGTACACAGAGCAACTCGGCAGCCTCTAACCTCCCCACGGACTCACGCTCCGTCTTCTTGCTCGCATTCGTGACCGCACACAGTCCAGACCTGTGCGAGTGAAAGATGCCTCACCAACGGTCGCTGAGCCTTCTTCTCGACACCTGCCCTAAACCAAGCCAGGGTCCACAATCCACAGCTGTTGACGCTACGCGTAGTCCGTTGACCTCGAGAACGGATCTCTATTGAAGCATCCCGCAGGAGCTACAATTTCAACGACCAGGTAGGTGCAGCCGCAGAACGGGTCTTCGCAGAGGCCGGAACATATGAAGAAACAAGAGAACATCGAGCCAGATGGATCCTCGGACATCAGTTTCTCGTACAGGAACAGGAAAGGCGTTGAACAAGTCAGAATATAGAGAAGAGCAGAGGTAGTGGCCGCAAAGAAGCTCGAAAAGCTGGGGTCTTCGCTGCTCCAGATGAATAACAAAGTCGACCATATCAACGAATCTTTCACATCAGTGGCTGGGAAAGGCAATACACCCCAAATGCAGGTCTCGTTCGCAAGCAGGCTGTCATGAACAATGCGGCTGAAAAAGAGAGCCAAGGTGTAACTGGCCAGTAGTGTAGCCATGGCCGGCCTTCCTGTATTGGAAGGACCAAGAATTGGGGGAGAACGAAACGTCTAGGGTAGAGAAGAACCATGTCAGTATGTCGATATAGGAAAGGGGCCGTCCCCAGAGCGTTGCTGTTGCCTCAGCAAGTCCGCAGAAGCCAACAAGTGTCCAGGGGCCGGCTACCAATGCTCTCTTGTTCGTGCCTTTTGTAGTTCATATCACAGGTCCACACCCCGAGCCTTCGGCCACCCATGCTCGCGAAGCCATGTACATCTCGATGCGCTCGCCGACGCTTCTGGGCACACACCTCCAAGCCGCCTGCAAGCAAGATAGTAGCAGCAGACAAACTCGGAGTGACCCACGGCGCTCGGAATTCAACAGAAACGACGCCGGGATTTGGACGTTCTTCCGCGGGGGAGCGGTCAAAGTCCAGAGGAAAAGCCAAAGGCTTAGGCCACCAGCGTCCTGCGCGACGCGCTTTCGTTGTTCCAGGAACAAGACTGACGTCGTGATAAAGCCAGAGGGGATAGAATAGACAAACAGGCCGGTTGCCCGGCATGAAAGAATCAAGCACACGAGAGTAAGTGGGCAAGATGACCGGCGGAGGTCTGTGCGTAGCCCACACGGCGTACACCGTCTCTCGAGTCCCGGACAGTGCGTAGCGCGTTGATCTCTAGCATGAATACCCAAAAGTACCGCGACGCGTCTCTAGTGCCCGTTGTGTGTTTCAAGTCCGAGGGATCCCATGCATTTCCGGCATCGCCTTCCCTTCCACAGCAACGAATATCGACTACAAAGGAAAGCATACACAGACAGATACGAATGCCCAGCGAAAGCAAATCGAAATCTAAAAGTGCCTCAGCTTCCTGTGCGTGTTGCAGTCGATATCGCACATAGGTCGGGGTCCCGAGGCAACACAGGCAGGGATCTGTGTGGAACGGAGATGAAACGACACTAGACACGTTCCGAAGACGCGATATAAGGTTGCAGAGACGATGGTCGCGAAAAGTATCCGGTGGCTCGGAGACGTAGCGTGCACGCACAAGTGCAAGATTCAGTCATCTAGGTTGCCACACATCCACCTAACGGTATATACTCGCCAGACCGAGGCTAATCGACGACGCCACAAAGCAAAAGTCGGACGCATGGTGACCTCTAGGTGACTAGGGTTAGATTTCACTCTGGTGGTGGCCAGGGTGGATCAGAGTGGCTGGGGCGAGCAGGAGACCAAAGAGGGCGAAAGACGCGCGAATAGAACAGGCGTCGCGAAGGTAAGCTCGACAGGGAGAGACAGAGGCCTTCCGGTTCGACAATTGCAGACTTGGGTTTGCGACGTGGTGGCTCTGGTTAGGTTTGACCATCAATGATCGCTGCACAGCCTCTTATCTGCCAACTGCGAGCGTTCATCAGGTCTGGAAAATCTGCTGTAAGTTACTGTATGCCTCCTCGTGGCAAAGGAATAGTCAAATCTGGAAACGCTGGGAACTCCACCAAGGCTTCTGCGAAACCTGCACCTTCCGATGTACCAGACTCGATCTTCCCTC
>JARJCV010000639.1:0-17640 GCA_029281435.1 Mycena haematopus
GGGGGTGATCCACCAGATGGCCCTGTGTTACCTGCACGATCCCTAGGAGGCGACCTACTGCGTAAGCGACCATGGGATTGATTTCTGTCACCGCCATTTCCGTCATCTCCACCATTTCCGCCGGAGCCGCGGAGCCGCTGATTTGAGTGCTCAGAACCGAGGGTGGAAACACACAACAAATACCAAATCCTAATACCAAAGTGAATGTATTAGACTAGAACAGATAAATCTATTCCAGACCAACCAACAACAAAGATACGAGAGATATAGCGTGCGTTCCAAGGGTTTCCGACGAGTGTCAGCCCAAGATTCAGTGCTTTTGAAAAGTTGATTGGGAGAGTTTTATAGTTTCGAGAAGTGGTCGGAGATCTATCGTGTTTGATACGCAAGAAACAAGCAAATCCTGAAAGGACTACTGGTTCCAAACGCCGAGAGACAAAAGTGTTTTGATAATAACAAGGAGAACCGAAGTTCCAAACGTTTCTGACGTTCTGAGACTCTTGACTTGATGCGCACCCCGAAGGTACACTCTGATATAGGACTAGGATGGTTCGTCTTTGGACGACGTGACGCGTATCGGACTTGAGACACGACAGGAACACACGGAACACACAATGCGGATGGCTTTAAGGGCGACTTGACGCGTATCTTCTTGACACGCTACCCGGAACGAACGAAACACAACACACTGATGGCCTAGAGGGCGACTTGACGCGTATCTTCTTGACACGCAACCCGATACGAGCGAAACACAAAGTCTTGGACGAACAATCTTCTTATAACCAACAAAACAATGATCAATTCAAAGGCAACTACAAGCTTGATTCGCAGATGCCCCGAAGATCGACAAGAACCTCCGAATCGTAAGCTTAACGCCCACAAATCCGGGATAGATTCCGTGCCCAACTCCGGGAACACCTGTACTACTTATACAATAAACGATATGACTATGACAAACGAGAAATAGTAAAAAGGTCCTTTTATCCGTGCCAAACTCCGTGTTTCCGTCTTGGCAAATCGAAATCCAAAGTGTCCTATTGGTTGGGAACACTGAGAACGGTGTTCCAGGTATAAAGCACGTCATCTTGGTAACGCGCTGCACATGATAGAGTTGATGTGGGCTTCAAGACATCACCATCATGTGGGTCCTTGATAGAGACTTCGTTGTTCCCGTCGTCCCCCATGCCCAACTATCGTCGGTAAATGTTCCCCCGACTTGTAGTTCCATTTTGATACCCAACTTCGAGGTATGTCCCAGAATGGGTTCTTGAGAAACGAGCCGGCGACTTCCCAATTGGGAAGCGTCGGTTCCCAGATCGACTATCACTTGAATTGATGGACCGGAACAGTGTTCCGTTCGGCCGAAACACCCAGAGACCCGCAAGACACCGTGTTCCGGTCGTTCCCGCGTCACCTGAGGTATCGCGAACGCGTTCCCTAGTCAAACATTGTACAACAGACGCGCCAGACACATTGTACCAGCCGTTCCCAGTGTGGGGAACGTCGGAAACCATTGTGCCGTTCCTAATGTTCGGTGGGCTACACTATCTCCTACATGTTTCGGAGCGAACCCATGTCAGAGGTGCCCAAGGATACCCAAGGGAACACCATCCCGTAGTTCTAGTGATGCTGGCCACAGGCCAGCTACTTCGGAACGTGTAGTACTGCCTCTAATAGACGATAAACACTGAATATGATACACTTGAAAACGGAAAAATAATGTGTTTTCATAGGTGCGCATATCCACTGCTTATCACCGCCGCCAGCGGCCGGAGCGGAAGCGGGAGGAGAATTAGCCGAATGTCGAGTGGTGCAGGAACGACCGCGAGAAGGAGAGCGGGAATGCCGCGGTCTGCGTTGAGTGGCCGGGGATACGTGCCAGGAAAAGACAGTGATTGGGGGTATGGACTCGACTACCGGAAAACCACTGCCCCGGCGGCCCTGGGAAACAGAGTCGGCCGCATGTTCTGGTGCAGTAGCGTAAGTTTGTGTAGTGGTAAATGTAGCCATGCCTGATATATGCCCCGCTTGTCGAATAGTGTGAGCGTCCTGGATGAAGCGACTGGAATTGTCACGGAGTTGTTGGTTATAGGTGGTGCGATCGGTTGGGATTGTGGTATTTGTACGTGGAGCGGGAGACAATTCCCGAAGAGTTAGAGTTTCCGAAGGGGTGCGGCGCTGTGCCCGTAAATCGCGAGCAAGATTGTTCTGTTGCCTGCGAAGCTCGGCTGCACGTTCTTCTGTACTTAGAGCAGCAGTGAGCTTTTCGGACATGAAAGGGCGTAATGAACGGTGAGTTCGAATATACTGTCAAGTGCGGTGTTCCAGATCCGCCGGGTCCGGCGGCCGAGACGGGTTCCGACTGTATGCGGGCTTGGCTTCAGCTCGTGCGCTGCGCCCGTCAGTACGCCCGAGGCCCGATTTCCGAAGAGACAAAGACTAGAGGGAGAAGGCAATAGGGAACCAACTAAGTCGATATTCGAACTGAGGCTACTACTATACAATACTACATATTTATACTAAAGTCAAAATCCGAGAATGATCCGGGAAGTACAATAAAGACAATAAGGGTTGTGAGTCATCCGGAGATGGAGAAGATGTAAGAACAATAAGGACGACCTTTAACAATAAGATCCAATAGAGTGGCAAAGATTAGAGAGCCGGATCCGCGGGATAAGTCGGCCGGTGGAATTGCAACCCGGGTCCGGCCGGTCCCGGTACGGGACCTGACAACGCGACGCGTTTGTTTGTCAATGTTACTGAACTCGTGCCTCCCAGACAGCTCCTTCGAGATATTGTATTTTGTACAGTAAGAAATAGGCCGTGGGCCGCAAATGTGTGTTTGACATACAAATACATGTATGTATCAATGTTAACAAAGTTCGGAATTTTCCAGTTGGAGCAATCTATGTGTGAGTAGAATCTCTCAACGCGACACGTCTGTTTGCACTTAATTACCCCAGTCCTAAAGACCAAACCTATCTTATCACATTGCCACTATTAGAGTCAGAAAACACTGATACAGCTTTGAAACCTCTTGAAACCCACCTGAAACCGAATTAAGCAGCGCCACTAAATTGCATTCAAATCCAGAGCACCGCCACTAAATCGGTTACCATGTTTTCGGCGACAAGGAAAAAAAATGCTCTCCAGCCCCCTTTCTGAGATATAAAAAGAACGAGATTTTGATTGCATCAAAATTCTCGTAATCTCGGAAGAATAGCGTCAGAACACGAACCAAAAATGACTCACACCATCAGAGCACGAAGTAAGAATGACTCACGAGGTGCTCTGATGGGGCCGCTAACAAGTTATCCACCAAGCAAGAAAATCAGAATTTATTCCCTGATGGCAAAAGATAAAAGGTGCAAATATTGGGCTTCAAATAGTATTTGATAGTATCTTCCAATGACACGTTTGTGAATGATGACGAAGTGTAAATGACGGATGACTAAAAGCTCATGACTGAAAATACAAACGCACGCCAAAAGTTAGCCGATTGCTCCTCAGGACCCACTACCTAAAGTTAGTGGGCATTACGGTATGATACGGGTACGGTGGGGATCCCTAAGGTGAAGGTGCGGAGATCACAGGCAATGGTAGAAAGTATCTTTTTCTCAATGAATTGGGCACATAGAACAGTCAAGGATCCCACCCTTGTTCAGAATCGATGACACTCAATGCCGGGCAAACACCGTTGTCTGGCGCAGTGTGCAGGTTCATTCGGGATAATCGGAGGATTTTGAGACCCGGACTGGCAGCCGCGGGACTCGGACGATTTCCCATGCCAACCTTCCTTATGAAAGGAGCTCGGCCATTGCCGACTCCAACCTTGCTTTAGGTGGACGTCAATCCGCTCGCGAATTCATCGAGTTCAAAGCAAGTATTCGGTAGCAATTTCACGTAGAAGATACATTGAATTCATTTGTAGCTAGTCATAGCTAACGTTGAGCCTCTTCGATGACGCCCATCAGCACAGTAGCAACTCCATCAGTTTTTTTCACACCCGGAACTTCGCCTTCATCCAACTTTTGACCTTTCGCAACGCGTTGCGGACGCGGGCGTACGCTCCTCCGTCGGTACGCGGATAGATTTGAGCCTGAGTGACCGGCTGTGCAGGGACGGTCGTCTGCTATGGGGGGGCAAGATGACGAAATCACAGAACAAGGTGGATGTTAAGACAACGTACAGCAGATGTATTGAGTCCCGGGACGCCGCCGTTAGTCGCCTGGAGCGACGCATACTCGTAGGGAGGGGGTGAAACCTGGTAGTAGCCAAAGCATGAGCCGACGCAGCGTCCGCGTTACGGCGAATTTCGTTACAGAAAGGGCTGGATACGGCGGGACGGGATCGAGGTCCTCGGTATTGTAGGATGGTTGGGTGTAATCCATGGTTGTGAACGCAGTGAGTGGTGTTTTTGTAGTGCAGATGAGAGGACTGTGCAATCAGATGGTCACGCGATCATGTGACTATATTATTGTGCTTCTTTTAGGCGCGCGCTCCCAGACACGCGTTGTTTGGGTGCCAAACAACGCGTCAGATTAGCGCGCGCCAAATTAGCGCCCGGCGAATTAGCGCTCGGCGAATAAGCGCCCGGCGAATAAGCGCGCGTTCAATGAACGCGTGTCGAATAAACGTCTGTTGAGTTCGGCGCTAGCGCCCGTCGAATGAACGCGCGTTGAGTAAGAGCGCGTCGAGTTAGCGCGCGCGTTGTAGCGGAGCGCGCTCGTCGAGCCTCGCAGCGGTGATAAAGCACTGATTTCAGAGCGAACGAAAAGCCCTGTAACCATAAAATAAAAGTTAGCAAGCTTTTCGCTAAATTATGTTTGTGTACCAAACAACGCGTCGAATCAACGCGCGTCGAGTTGGCGCCCGTCGAGCTAGCGTCCCTCGAATGAACGCGCGTCGAATAAGAACGCGTTGAATGAGAACGCGTCGAGTTGACGCACGTCGAGTTAGCGCGCGCGTTGTAGCGGAGCGCGCTGGTCGAGCCTCGCAGCGGTGATGGAAAGAGTTTCAGAGCGAGAAACCCCTATATGAAAAAAAAAAAAATTAGCATAAATTATGTTTGTGTACAAACAACGCGTCGAATTAGCGCCGGTCGAATAAACGCGTATCGAATAAACGTCGAGTTAGCGCCCGTCGAAGCGCGCGTTTAAGCGGAGCGCGCTCGTCGAGCCTCGCAGTGGTGATAAAACATTTCAGAGCGAAAAGCCCTGTAACCATATAAAAAAAGTTAGCAAGCTTTTCCAACTTTTTAGAAAGAAAAAAAAAAAAAAAAAAAGGGGGGGGGGTTTACGTACACATATTTCCCGCCGCATGAAAGTAAACGTGTGGTTTACTCAAGTGATGTCTACTGGGGGTGGTTAAATTTAGAACACATTCAAACGCCAGCACATTTGAACATCGTAAACGTACCCAGTATAGGAGGGCAAGCTTTTATTATTTTCCTTGTCCACCGCGAACCGCCATCATATCTGAGAGGACTAGTAAGATTCAGGGCACCTGGAACACCTTTACAAAATAAAGGTAAACTTGGAGCGATTTTCCTCTTGGGGGCGGTTATTTTAGCATACCTTTCGAATTCGGAGATGCCGAAAATGCCGCTGATGGACATAACGTAACGAGTGCTGCGGATTGGAGAGGCGTGAAACATCCCCTGCATGTACTCTGCCGTTTTATGAGAGCGTGTCAATTTGCCAAAGATCACGGCTTACGCGGTCAAAGAAGGCAAAATTTGTGCATCCGATGGTGGTGCCCCTGGTCCTACGGTACCTTTCAGTCGTTAGCTCAGCGATGCACACGGGAAATATATTACCTGACGTTTGGGCCAGCACGATACTTGAGACGAGAGGATATGACGTCGAACGCAGAGGGTCGACTGGACTGCGGATGTCACTTGATGTCATGGGCAGCTGTCAGCGAGAGAGCGCGCAGCACCTCGTCTCAGGGATCGTGGACCTGATAGAGCCTTGACGACACTATAGTCGGCGATGCACACTCCAGCGGAGCCTCAACCAAGTCTCGGTGGGTCCCATGGTCCCGCTTCGCGAGTGCCCAAACGAGGAGATGGCGTGAGCCTGAAAAATCGATTTATGGTGTGCGTTGCACAAGGCAAATAAAACACCGACCGATTGGTTAAGAAAGTGCTCCATTCCAAGTGAGCAAAATCCTGCAGGTTGGTGACGACGCAACGAGTCTCAAGCGAGCCTCTTCGATGCTGTCGTCCCCGTGCTCGACGGTGTTGGACTAGCAGATAGCCCCACTGTCACGCGGTCGTCGACATCGTGGAGTGTCGCCGACTTCTGGGGGTCTTGGAAAGCAGAGCTCAGTGGTGGGGTGGCAGGTTCAAAGTGATTGCACCATGAGTCCTTTCAAGTTACACGAGTGCTCTGTCACGTGTTCTGTTACCCACGCACGGACCGCGAAGTCAAAAAGATCATGAGATCTATTTTTGGTCGAGGTCCTCCACACACGTTAAGTTACAATTGTTCGAAGTGTCTCTAGTGAATAGTAACGAAGCCAATTAGTTTGGGCATAACTTTAAACGTTTTGTCTCGAGGGAGGGGGGATGTTTTAATTGCCCTCCACATTCGTCCAAAACGCACCAGAGTGGCTCATACGTCTCTCGGAAACAAATTCGCAAAGCGCACTGTGAATTGCAGAGCGATGTCTCCAATGCAGCTTTTTTAACACACCCGATATTCGACCAAGTCTCCGGCGTTTTGGTCCCGTAATATTCCAAGGCGTCTCCCTATCCTGACGACAAGGCATTCATTACCTGAGCTATTGTTTAGTGCAGTCGGTCATATCAATCGTTTCTGTATCAATATAGCGGAGTCATCCCATCCGCACACGTCGAACCACTGTCTCCAGAATTGATATCGCTCCTGTCCCGCTCAGATCCGGCACTTGAAAACCTTGGGCAATGACCCTCATTTAAGGGCACAAAACGTGTCGCATTTGCATCGTTCAAAACACCAAGGGTACATGAACATCTAATGGACTGTGATTTTGTACGCATGGATCGGGACACTGGATCCCGCGTTCGGTGCCAACGTTACACAGCTGACACGAGTGGCTCGTCCGCATCATTCCCCGCACCATTCCCAGCATCATTCCCTTCGTCTTCCTCATCTTCTAAAGCACATCAGCGTAGGACGATTCACATAGGCAATTTGCTGACCTGATTCGATTCGGCGCAGAGGACGAGCTTTACGGGATGGGACTTCCTCATCCTCATTTGAGAAGGATCGCTTACGTTTACCTGAGCGCCTGAAGTCAACCGCAGCCTTGTATTCAGCTATAGCGTTAGCCCGTTGGTCGTCTGCGGGTCGTCAGCCTGGCTTCACACGAGTAGGTTAACACGTACAGGCGGAGGCACTGTAGCTTGTTCCGTTTGAGGACCCCGCACTTTGTGTCGAAGTTTCGCTGCCGTTCGGGCTGTGTGTTCGGACCACCGGGTCGTCCCATTTTCCCATCGAAGGAGGGGTGAACCCGCAATCGTCATCCAGTGGGAAGGCGCATTGTCAAAAGATATGCCCTCGCCGAAGGTAAGGTCATGCGAAGACATTGCGGAATAGTCGGACGTGTAATCAGGGATGAAGAGTGGCAACGGGGTAGGTGGACGGACAATGGTTGTCGCGGGGCTTGCCGCGCGTGTCTCGTTGAGCGTGGCTGTCAGAGCATGACTGATGGGGGCTGACGTCGAGTCGTTCGCCTGTGCCTCCGCCGTGTTTGCAGGAGCGGCAAAGGACTCGCTCGTTGTGTGGACGAAACGGAGCGCCTGAGGGGGTAGGGTGGGCTCTGCACTGTTTGGCAGGTGTTGTTCTTGTTGCAAAGGCGGTGTGGATACGACGCCACGTGCATCTGCAAGCGACCCCTCCACATGGGGCGAGCTGTGGCGCACCGATGGCACAGTGAAAGGATTAACAGGGTACCCCTCATAGGTGTTGGAGACGCGCTGTGGCCGTGGAGTTTGAGGTGGCGGCAGAACACCGCGGTTCGGGGGCGTCGTTGGGGGAGGCACGGTTTCCTGAGGGTTAGCGCCCATTATCGGAGAACCTGGTACGCAGTCAGCCCATATTTCCGTCCGTAGAAAAGCCTCTACCGTTGTGGCCGGCGTTCGTCCCGTCAGTCTGCGCTACAGTGCCTTGCGTCGTCATTGTGGAAATCGTTGCGTAATCGCTGGCAGACCGCGCCAAAGGCGAGCTAACAGAAGGGGTGGAGTTCGTCTTGATTGGCGAATTCCTTCTGCGCGGTGCACGGTGGGCGGCCCTCGGGGAGGGAGGGGTGGACTTGGACCGGCGCTGATCCGTTGAAGGCAAACCGACTTTTGCGGTGGGCTGAAGCGCCGCTCCGTTTTGTGCCGTCGGTTGGTAGATGGGCGACTGCGCAACTCCTGAATACGACGGGAAGGTCAGCGCCCCCGCTGCAGGAGCGCCATCAAACTGAATGCCCTGTCTTGACTGAGGCCTGCTTTGCTCTGTTGCACGGAAAACAGCGGGCTCAGCGATCTGTATGGGGGGCTGAAGTGCTCCGTCTCGAGGCATTGGGCGATAGAAGGCCCCGTCGAATTGCATGCCCTGTCGTGACTGGGGCCGTCGCTGCTCCGTTGTGGGGAAAGCCGGGGGCTGAAGCGCCACTCCGTCTTGGAACATCGGTTGGTAGAACATCAGCTCCCCCCCCCGCATGAGCGCCATGGAATTGAATGCCCTGTGTTGACTGGGGCCACCGCTGGTCCGTTCTGGCAAAAGCAGGGGCCTGAAGCGCGGCTCTATCTTGTGCGAGCCCCCCCTCTCCAGGGGCGCCGTTAGGTTGGGAGGGCTGCATTGGTAAGTCAAATAAGAGATGTCAGAGGAAGGTGTACCAAACATACCAAATGGCCATGTTGTACTTGATGCTGAGGAAGGGACAGCATCCTATTATATAGTGCGTGAGCGGCCTGCTGAGGGGGGCATTGGTAGGTGAGGTGAAAGATATCACAGGGAAGGTGTACCAAACGTACCAAAAGCTCATTTTGTACTTGATGGTGTGGGAAGATCAGCCCCCCCTCTCCAGGGGCGCCGTTAGGTTGGGAGGGCTGCATTGGTAAGTGAAATAAGAGATGTCAGAGGAAGGTGTACCAAACGTACCAAATGGCCATTTTGTACTTGATGCTGAGGAAGGGACAGCGTCCCATTATATAGTGCGTTAGCGGCCTGCTGAGGGGGGTATTGGTAGGTGAGATGAAAGATATCACTGGGAAGGTGTACCAAACGTACCAAATGCTCATTTTGTACTTGATGGTGAGGAAGGGACAGTGCCCCATTATATACTGCGTGAGCATTGCGGCCTTGAGCCTGCTGAGGGAGGGCATTATAGGCCGCGGCAACCGCTTGTGGCAGAATATTGTTCTGGGCTGATGCTGCGACCCGAGAGGGAACCCCAGCCTGGTCCGCCAGTCGTTGTGAGGTAGGTTTTGGACGCCTCCAGTCACCTGGGTTGGCGCGATGAACCACTGGCGGGTCAGGTCTGCCGCTGTGCAGGATGTGGAGCTCGGAAATCTCCGCTGCAAAGCGTTGATCAGCATCAACTCGCACAAGATCAAGGATTCAAAGGTAAAGTACCAGTAATTGAGTGGATTACTCCGCTATCCCGTTTTATGTCATAGTAGAAGCATCTAAAGGTTGCTATGACCGTTGCGCCGGCGAGTTTGGCCGGAATCTCATCTGGGGGGAGGAGAGCTTGGTTCTGGTCGTAGACTTTGAGGACGCGGACGTCATGTGTTACTAACGTCTCCTCGAATTTGGCAGCGACATCCGAAGGTGCCGGCCATTTTTTGGTCCATTCTACATGGTCGACGTCAACAGATGGTTGGAGGCATAAAAAAGCTGCGTACCAATGTGCTTGCCCTTCAAGGCGAACATCGGTTGCGTTAACCGGAGTACTTCGTGTCCGTCTTCGTTAACGATGAAGTTCGAGGACTTCTCGCAGACCGTTTGTTCGACGTCCTGGTGCAGGTTGGTTATACTGACGTCCCACGCGGCAGCGTACACGGGGTTGGCTAAGTGTTATTTGTTAACGGTACCGTTTTTTTTATTGAATCAAGGCTCTCACTAGGGCGGCCCAGCAGGGCCACGTATTTCGCCTTCGCGAAAGGCTGGGAAAAGGTCGGTTTGTAATTGCCTGCAGGGCCGACGGCGAGACCGGTTCTGGACATCGTCCCTATAATGCGCAGAAAGGTGTATTGCTCGAGCGGAGTAGAATCGTCAACAGGACCCTTCGGGCGCTCGTGTAAGACCATGCCGGTTTTCGCTCCTTTTTTCCATTCG
Source organism: Mycena haematopus (assembly GCA_029281435.1). Taxonomy (NCBI): domain Eukaryota; kingdom Fungi; phylum Basidiomycota; class Agaricomycetes; order Agaricales; family Mycenaceae; genus Mycena; species Mycena haematopus. Next base: position 10,314 of record JARJCV010000639.1, read on the forward strand.
AAGGAGTGCCTCAGGTAAGGCGAAGCGGCGAAAGCAGCACTTCCCATTAGTGCTTTGAGGCGACGGATAGAGTCCGCGTACGCGGGATCGGCGAGAACGGCTGGCGGGATAGTTAAGGACATTGAGCGTTGTGAGACGGATGCGAAAGATGTTTTACCGGAAGTGCACTGTCTTGCGTTTATTTAAATGGGCTGCAGGACAAGAGAACTCGCAGGGTGCCGTTGCGAGGCCTAAGCGCCGGCGGAACCCTTTTCCTGTTTTTTTCGCCGTAAGAGCATGAACATCTCAGGGTCGGATGTTCTTACCAGCCAGCGGCAAAATTCATCTTTGGTGTTTTTTTGCTTCATGTGTCATGGAACGCCTCTTTTGGCATGCATGTCCGGTCAAATATTGACGACGTGCACCTTACAGGGAAGAGGTTAACGGTGGATTGGCGAGAAACCTGGTTTAGCGAGGTTGCACTGTTATAAAAGAGGTATCAGTTCATCGCCTAACAGCAGGGTGGACTTCTAGAAAAAATTACCCACCGAAACACTGGACACGCGAATCACAGATCAACATCTAACAGGTACCTCCGTGCTGTGCGTCGCAGCAGCCAGGTCTCTAATTTTTTTTTCCTCCCTTTTCTGGCGTGTGCCAGGTGGAGGTAGTTCTTTGGCTTTCGGCTCTGTGTTCAATTAAATTAGTACGCGCAGTGAGTCGGCAGGAGGTGTTAGCACACCGCATCGCCGGTTGAGTCGCGCTTGTCTCTCTCATTTTGTCCACTTTTTCCGGAGCGCGTCTGGCAGAGGTATTTCAGGTTTGGCTTCCCCATGTGCGATCAAGTCACCACGCGTAGTGTCAGTGTAGGTGTTGTCAGCACACCGCAGCGACGGCGTCCCTTGGTAGGCTACGTCCTATTGTTTTGCAACGTCAATTGCAGTCTGTTCGACGATTTTTGCTTGACGTTACCCCCATTTGGCATTTATCTTTCCCGATTCGTCCACAACCTCAAAGACTGTAATTGTCACGTCAATTCAGTCTTCGACTGGCCTGGACCATGATACAGCGTGGGACCGGTCCCCATTTGTTTCGATAGCCCAATGCGAGGTGATGTGTTGATTTTCGCTTGGGGCACCCGCTTTTGGCCCTGGTAGGGAAGCGTGTCGGGTGTTTCGATGCAAGACTTTATTGGTGCCAGGGAACGACCTATCCCTGGATTCAGTCCACTTAATGTATTGAGGCTGAATTAGGTATGAGTTCGCGTACGGGTTTGTCAGTTGCTACTTTAAGTTGCTCCAATGGGCGAGTCCTGCGTTTGGGCTTCCCTCGGCTGGCTATCTGCTTTCTGTCCTTTGTTGTAAGCGATCTCGGAATTCTTCGGCGGGCGTTAGCCCGACGCCTACCAGATGTTGTCGATGCAAATGTGCGATCTGGGCGGGGAAAATAGTGCGAGTGCGAGTTGCTTTTTGAATACATAGCACGGGTGGACTTTGCTCAGCTGGTTGGCCGTTTTGGGGGCTGCTGGGCAGGAGTGTGGTGGCGTTGCTACCATTGCGCTGATCCCAGCGTTCCCCAGTAGGCGGTTCTGACGACTCTAAGCTCGTCCAATTGAGAGCCATTCCGTTTTCAGCTCACCCAATTGAGGAACGTGGATCGCGGAATCTACACGAGAACATTATTGGCTAAACCGAAAGAGCAGGTTATTAGCGCTGATATAACACCCCGACCGCTGTTGCCGAAGCCACAGACCTACAATGCCCTCGCGCGCGCGACTTTACCAAACGACGCTTGAGGAATTCTACGCCAGGAACCCATTCGGTAGCGTGGACCAGCCAACGAGTCCACTATCATTGCCACCTCCTCGCGTCAACGGCCGCGCCCCCGGAGAACTTTTCACGCACAGATGTTTTGTGCCGGGTGCAGGCCGCGCATCTGCGCCCATCGACGTCGATGAGTGGGATGCGCTTGCTCCTATCGACGTGGACGCAAGCCCGCAGACTGGTAAGTCAAGTTAACATATTGCCGTGCAGCTGATGGAGCCAAAGACCAGACATCGAAGGCAGTGGGGATGCCATCGCCTGGGCAGCAGACATCCCTGCCAGTGCCGTGCGTAAGGTTGGCCCTATCGAAGAAATCCAAAAGTGGTTTGTATGCGGTATTTGCCAAGACACATACACCAGGCCCGTAGTGTGCATACTCCACCATAATGCCGGTTTAGATCGTTGACCACCTCCCTAGGACACTCTGCATGCATGTGTTCTGCGACGCGTGCATTAGCCGCAGTCTTGCATACTCAACATCGTGCCCGTTGTGTCGGTGTGCTATAGTGGACGCGCCAGTGCGAGACAGCTTGTTCGAAAGAGAACTGGAGGCCGCTATCGAGGAGGGCATAGTGAAGACGTCCGGCGCGGTGGGAAGAAGGAGGCCATACACGTGGAGCTTGTAAACATCACTTCCGTAATTAACATTGTTCACGCTGTGTAACATTGTGGGTCCCAAACACCATACCAGTAATTTAACAACTCGTCTAAAGCTCCGTTCCTGCATGTTGTTACATCGATATGTGTTTTCTCGGGCGTTCCTCAGCCGCAATTATGTTCCAGACACTGCAATCTTTGTCAGTATACACATTCTAATAGATGTGAAAAGTGCTTACGTTTTCATAAGCTCGACAATTCGCGGAGCGCTCTCCAAGGCCAAATTGACGATCTTTCCGTCAAGCTCTACCATCACCAGCACATCGCCGCAAACTGGCCGAGGCTGCATGTCCTCTCCGAGAGCAACATTCACAGGGCCGATTTCGTGCGCGGAAGCCATGAACATTAGCAGGCCATAGAACTTGTACACCAGCGTTGCGAAATCTGTAATCCCGCCAATAACCTCGTAAGGCGCGCACCATTTGTGGGAAAGGTACGTCCCAGGAATCCGCCGCGTGATCCAGGTGTAGGTGCGTAAATCGTCTGGGAACCTGTAATCTTCAAGACCATGATCCAACGGCACGGGCACAACAAAAGGCGTCGGACAGGAAGTTGCGAACAGCAATCCTTGGTAGATCCGAGGAAATGGCTGATACACGTCAGTCGAGCAGGAAAACTCATTAGGGTGACTACGCACGGGCTGGGAGTTCCGTATCGCGACCGCTGTCCTAAGTATCCGATCTTCTTTCGGATTGCAGGAAAGAGGTACGCCTACAGGAAGCGCTGGATGAACGTTCCGTGGAAACAAGAAGGTGGCGCAGTGGGGGTTCTCGCAGGTACACCAAGTCCAACCTATTGCGTATGCTGACGCTGCAAATCCGTTGTACGCGTCGGCAGCGACGCGATCGGCGTACTCCTTCAACGACTCCGCCGTCCTGGCTTGTAGGTCGAGTGTTAGATGGCGCTCTCCACCGCAAAACACCGACACCCGTCCGCCTCGCAACCCGCCGCAGGATACCCGGACAATAAGAGCGGCAGGGTGAGGGTCCGCCGGACATATAGTTGATACGCGCACCGCCATTTCGGATGCTACGTGCGTGACGGACGAGTCCATAATGACCCCAACAGGCCGGCGTCTCCAAATGCACAACTTGTGTATGCACTCGAACGCGTGCAGTGCAATAATCGTCGGAGCTCGGTCAGGAGCATGTGTTCATCGTATGTGGCCCGCCAGTTAAATGCTCAAAGACGTTTCGGTCCATAGTTTCAGTCAGCACGATCTTTCGCGTGTCGGGTTTCGAAAATCGCCAAAGCGGTCGACTTGGGCCGGGGTGGAAGGGTGGCCATCCAGCATGCAAGACCGAAGGACGGCTCGCCGATGGTGTCTTGACTCCCCTCACCAAAGTCTCCTCGGTCCAACCGCGGTTCAAGAAAAAAGCTTCGTATGAGGTGTTCGCCACCATGCCCGACAACGATGTCCATGTGCCGGGGACGCCAATTGGTCGAAGCTGAGTGACCCAACAGCAGCAGGACCTTTAATACCTCCACGTCCAGCGTTGAGCGCACGCCAGAATTCGTCCATGTCGTCCGTGTCCAGGTACGGTTTCAATAAACGTTGGCATCGGTGCTGCAGCAGAGCCTGAACTACGTCTCTGGCTTTTTGGCAGCTGTGGGCGTATGAACGAGGTCACTGAATTCCATGGTGTCCAATGAAGAGCAGTTCAACCTCGGGGGTACGTCGGAGTACATAGTGGTCGATCAAAAGGTTTTCGTTTGACAAGCTGGATATTTCCATGTGATTACATGTCGAGTAAGTTGCTTCTACCGAAATTTGAGCAGTCCTTATTTTTTGCCTTCTCGCTAATGCTCCACTGCAGTATTTATTTATCAAACGGGACATTCAGCTTTGCAAGCGAACACGCCGATCGTATCCAAATTAATATCCCTGCCAGAACCTTTCGGAAAGAACGATATCACATCGTTCAGGATGTTTGAACGCGTACGACGCGGATAAGATGTTAAAACGATATGTGTGCTCTCGGGTGGTCTTGCGACGCGATCATGCTCCAGGCGCTAAAAATGTTTTTTGGTAATGTGCAGCGTTCCAGAGATGTTAGCGCGCTCACCGTTTGATAAGCTCAACAAGTCGCAGAGCGTCCTCCGCGCCAAGTCCACGATCTTTCCCTCAGCTTCTAGCATTACTAGCAACATCGCCGTGGATTGGACGCGGCTGCATGTCCTCGTCTAAGAGCAACATTCACGGGCCGATATCATGTGCAGAAGCCAAGAATAGTAGCAGACCACGAATCTTGTACGCCAGCGTTGCAAAATCTGTAGTCCCACCGACGATCTCATAAGGCGCCCACCACTTGGGCAAAGGCAGTTCTCCAGGAATCCGGCGCGTGATCCAAGTGTAGGTGCGCAAGTCGTCTGGAGATCTATAATCTTGAAGTCCATGATCCAATGGCACAGGCACTACAAATGGCGTTCGACAGGACGTCGCAAACAGCAAAGCCTTGTATATGCTAGCAAAGGGCTGGTACAGGTCAGTTCCGCAGGAGCATTCGTTAGGTCAACTACCTACCGGCTGGCAGGTCTGGATTGCGTCCGCTGTCCTGAGTATGAAATCTTCTTTTGGATTGCAGGAAAGCAGTTCTCCGCCGGGAAGCGCAGGATGGACGTTGCGCGGAAACAGGAAAGTATCGCACTCAGTGTTCTCGCACGTACACCATGTCCAACCAAATGCATATTCTGGCGCTGAAAAGCCGTCGTAGGCGTCCACGGCGACGCGGTCGCGCCAGTCCTCTTTGACTCGGCCACGTTGGTTTGTGGACCGGACACTATGTGGCACCTTCCACTGGAAAAGACCGACGCCCCGACCGCCTCGCAACCGCCGCAGGAGACCCGGACAGGAAGAGCGGCATGGAGAAGGTTCCCGAGTAGGATCCTCCGAGCGCCCACCTATGTCCCAGGCTGTACTAGCACCGGAGAAGGCCATAATCGCCCCCATGGGCCCCCGTCTCCAGACGGACAACTTCTGTATGCACTCGAACGCATGCAATGCAATAATGGTTGAGCTCGTCACGAGCATGGTGTTCATGGTGTGCGACACCCCAGTCAAATGTTCAAAGACAGTTCTATCTCCAGTTTGCGTCACCGTAATCTGACGCGCCCCCGGTTTTGAAAATCGCCAACTCCGGCCTACGTAGCGCGGGGTGGAAGGATGGGCATCCAGGGTGCGCGAGACGTAAGGGCCGCTCAGCGATATAATTCGCATTCGGCTCTCCATGGTGTCCTCCGTCCATCCGCGGCGTACAAGAAACCTTCGTATGAGGTGTTCGCCATTGTGGGCGACGACAATGTTGATGTTCCGGGGAGTCCAAACCGGGCGGACCTGGGTAACCCAAACGGCGGCAGAGCCTGTGATGCCACCCCGTCCAGCGTTGAGTGCACGCCAAAAGTCGTGAATGTCGGTCAAGTCCAGGTAACGTTCCAAAAGGAGTTGGCATCGGCGCTGCAGCACACTTTGAACAATGTGTCTAGCTTTTTGGCAAGTGTGCGCATATGCAATGAGGTCGCGGAATTCAACGTTGTTCACGAAGCGGATCTCAACCTCGGGAGGTACGTCCAGGTACATAGTGATGATGAGAGTGTAGCATTTCCATGTGATTACACGTAGTCTAAAGTGCTCCCCCCGAAATTTACACAGAGGTGATTCTTGCATTCTTGGCTAATCCTCCACTGTACGGTTTCCTTCTCGAACGGGACGCTCAGTCGCGTGTCGCACCAAGCGAAAACACCGATTCCGTCCAGACCTGCCACCTGGCGCCAGACTCGCGGACAGTAACGCCGGCAGTCCCCCCCGTCTTCGATAGCAGGGTACAGTGCTGCATTCAAAGGTGGTTGACCGCCCGAAAAGTCGGCGTAATCCGTAATTTCGTCCACGAAGGCTGGCCACGCAAGAAGTCCTTTACCAGCGCTGGTCATGCCGGGATACATGGAGATTAGGTAGGATGAAGTGAGCGCGTTCATCTGCGATGTGGCCCTGGATGACAAGAGTGTCGTCAGAACTGACGGCGACTTCGTACAAGACACAGTCACACTCTGGATGCCCTGTGCAAAATTGAAAATATATCATAGCGAAGATCTTCAAGAGCGCAATCTCGCACCGTCTCGGGATGCTCAAACGCATATAACGCGGACAAACTGCCATTGTGTTCGCTGCGTCCATAGAGAGGGATGGGTGAGCTGTACAAGGATGCACTGTTTAGTTGAATGCATCCCAAGGGTCAAAGCTCACGTTTTCAATTTGAACTCGTCTTGAAGCAGGCGCAAACATCGTGCGAGCTTGGGCTCTGCAACCAATACGTTCAAGTCTTCACCTTCGAAGCCGTCATCACCGTTCGCCGTTAGGAGTATGAGGCCCTGCACAACAGAGCCTACTACGCAGCCTCCTTCGCCGTCGAGAAGGTCTATCAATGCTCGTGTCATGGTGGACCGTACGCTGGGAGGAGTGCCTTGGGCACAGAGTTTCGGAGAAACGCGCTTGACGACTCTTTCCCAAAAGACCTCCCTTCCGCAAGCGCGGATGAAACGGTCTACATGCATCATTGACACGAACTCTGCGAACGCGCAGTGTCTGAGGATTGCAACGGTAGCGTCGCGGTCTGCAAAGGCCATGGCCCTGTGAGGATGAGCGTCCGGCGTGGTACGAATGTGGTAGAAGGAAGGGTTGATAGATATATACGGCAGTCACTTTGATCGTAGGACGGTGATTCTACAAGCACGGATATCCTACTAGTCTCTCTTCAATTAGCCTGCTCAACGGTTAAGCGACGCACAGAGGAGTGGACTACAGCGTATGAGATACCTCTTTACAATAGCTGTTGCCACTTCGAAATCTGAGGGACCCATATCCGCCAGCCCAG
>JARJCV010000064.1:0-221173 GCA_029281435.1 Mycena haematopus
CAAGTTCCAAATCTTTCATGAAACTTTATTTTGCAGTGTCAGGAGCTCCACAATTAATTATTATAAGTATGCTGCATTCTACTCTTTCAGCATCGCGGAATCATGGTCTGTACATAAATGAGAGGTGAAACAGATACAAACAAACACGTCGCGTCCACAGAATCGATCAATCAACCCTGGAGCTGTGCAAAAAGTTGTTCTATGCTGTATCATATTATTTCTGGATTGCGGAAACATGGTCTGGAGATGTATTATAGTATTAGGTCCATGAACGTGAGTCCTGACAGGCAGCTGTTGGCATCAATTGTTTATTCTTCCGTCGTCAAGCGCGCCGGCGCCCTCGCCTGGAGCAAGGGTAGAAGGCACTGTTGTGTGCTGCCAACGGCAAGGTGCGTGTTTTCTTGGTTTTTTTTTTTACATTGTGCACTACTTAACCTTAGTTACTTACCATGCGACGTACTTCAACGTACTTGGATCGTCTCCACACAGTGCTTGCATTTGTTTCTGGTGATCTCGCAGGCTGTGTGCCGCCGCGCGTCGAAGGTGTGCCCCGACACCACGCAACTTCGATGGGGCTCAGCGGCAGCGGGCTCGCGGGAACTGACATGGCGCGGGGCTGAGGTGCCACTGGTGTTGCTGTGTGACAGGCACCAGCGGCGAGGGGCCAGTCAGCGGGTGGGTGGATGAAAGGCCTGTCGTCCTTTTGTCCCCTCTACTCACACTACGCTAGTATATGCCATATCTATCTCCTTTCTTAATCCTTCTTCGCAAGCGTCAGGAAGTCTCCCAAGAAAAAATGGGCTGTGCTTGAAGACCATGATACTGACTCGCTCATCGGTGTATGGCCCCCAGTTCTGCTCTGTCCCTTCGTTCATTCACCTCCAGTGTTCCGATTACTTGGAACCCTGCCTTGCGAAACGCCAGATACCCAACCATACTGGAATGCACCCACTGATACGTGTCGCACATGTCGGTCGCGACTCGGTCCCAAATTTCAGAAGAGCTGAAGCCGCACCCTTTCTTTGCTCGAGAGGGGAATATCATCTGTTTATTAGTGGCTTAGTTGCATTGGAGTTTGAGTTGTTGAGATCGACCGTCGAGTCGTCGACATACAAGATAAGTGCTATTCTGTTAGTTCACTCCATGTTCACACTTGAATTATGCAATGTTCAGGATAGCGTCAATAAAGTTTTGCATCTCCAGGCTGTATCACAGCAAAAAAAAATATAATGCAGCTATGGAAATATTACTCCGGTTATCACCGACATCTTAAACTTGAATTGCGCTGAAGACGACTAGCACAGCGGACATGTACTCGCGTGGATATAAAATAATAATCTAAATTCGAGTTATGCCGTGCACAGCAGCGGCCCTTACCCCCAAGTCAGATCGATCAATATCAACGGCTTCGGCCGAACTCCTTGCTGGCTTTTGCTCGACATGGTTCCTGCTGCATTCTGGATCCTCGGCCAGCGGTAATTATTCGGAACAGTTTCCTCCTCAGGCAGCATCAGAGCACGAAGAGGGGAGGGTCGATCCCTCTTATTCGGCAGGCCTCGGCAACGCCTCGCGGGCCCTAACACCTCGGAATTGATTCACATCAGCGATGCCGCAGGCATACAAAGACAATTTCAATTACTTTCCTTTAGCCAACACTTATCCTTTCCACTTAGCTGTTGCCAGGCCGCCTCAAGGCTCTCCTCCTGCTTTGCAGCGTGTTTTTGTGCAGGAGCGCTGTCTTTCATTTCCCGTTTCTCCCCTTCTCTAGTCTTTTTGGTCTGAGGCACGATGTTCCACGACGAGGCACGATGTTCGACTGCGAGGCACGACGTCCTCGGAGGAGCCCTTGTCTGTAGCAGTCTTGAAATGCATAGTTTTATTTCTTTTTGCAGTCCCTTCGCAACAGACGTTCTCCAATGTCTCAAGCCGATCCAGCACACATTGAAGTCACCGACATTTTGCGCAGAGCTTCGCGTCTACTCAACCCTTCTTCCCCTATTTTTGCTCCTCCTGAAGTTGCGGAGTGGCTCTCCCAATTCTGTGCCGAAAATGAAGATAGAAGACCAAATCCCCCTCCTTTGACACAAAGAGCTCCAAGATCCAGCTCGTCCAGTAGCTCGTCGAGCTCCGAACCCGACGACGACCCTCCCCCCGGTCCCGGTCTGAATTCCGGCTTTTCCACTAGACGTTACGTCAAACTCAACCGAAAAACTACGCTCTCCGTTTTATATACATGTGAAAGCAGGATGGGCGGTAGGATTTACTGGCAGGCAGTGAGAGCGAGCTTATTTCAAGTCAGGGACATACACACTCTCAAAACGCCCCGCAACTACTGTACTATTTCGACCAAGTATTCACGCCTTGTGACCTGTGACCCAAGTATTCAAATGCCATCAATTCAAAGCCGGCTGGGACCTGTGACCGCTGTTTCAAGTATTCAATTGTTCAAATCATGTTCAGCTCAGAGAGGTTCAGACTGACATGTACTCTGTGTACGGCCACTCTCCTGCGGTCAGTTCGTACTATCCCAGGAACGGTCCCTGACACTTCTGCATTTTTCAGCAAGTATCCCTCAGATATGGTGGACACATCGACGATTCTTCGACTGCATCACCTTGACATGCCGTCGATTCCTGTCATCCCCCGGCATTTTATGGACGCGAAGCAAGCATGGCTGGATGGCTGTGAGTACGTGGAACCTCCTGAGCTTAAAAAAAATGATTTTTGCCCGTATAAAAACTTGACATTTCCAAGTATTCAAGCTCCCCTGGGACCTGTGACATTTCTCATAAGTATTCAATTCACGGGTCCCTGTGACCCGTGACTGAATACTTGGTCGAAATAGTACAGTATTGCGTCCCAACACTCATTGACGACAGATAAATCTGGTGATCAGTGAATAGGTGTACCAAAGGGCGCAGTCAAGACCTACCTGGATGCGCCCGGGCATGGTATAACTTTTTGGAAACTCGTGAGGTATGGGTGGAGGATTTCAGCGCGCCGGAGGGAACAGGACTGGACGTGGGCGTGGTGTTGGGCTAGACATGACTCGGGGATCATTGTCATCAAAGCGCGGTGTATGACGGTTAAGGCTCCAACTATTTCCATTTTTAAACTGTTTATACGGTTAAAACCGTTTAAATTTCCATTTAGTTTGTGAGGGTCTGTAAACTGTAAACAAATGATAAACAAACAGTTAAACGGTTTCCCCCAAGGTACAGTGGAATGCTCTTATCTTGGACCTCTGAGAAGACAATGAAGCTCACCCACCCAGCTCTAAACATCTCTATGGACACTGACCTTCACTGTGGAGGAACTTCCACAGTGTTCCCAATTCTCAAGGGGCTCCCGGGCTTCTCGGGCGAAGTATGCATTGACACGAAATGGCACTCCTGGGGTCCAGCACAACCACTACACACGAGAATCCCCAACAATACACCTTGGGATATTTGTGCCTTGAATGTGGACAGTCTCGGTTCATGAGATCTACATGACTTGAGGTGCCCGAAAAATACTAACAAATTACCATTTTTAAACGGTTTAAATGATTTTAAACAGTTTATTACTGTTTCCATTTATTTTAGGGCTGTCCATAAACGAAAACTAAATGGTTGGAGCCTTAATGACGGTTCGTTTGTACAAATAAACATTTGCGCGCGCGCGACCTCATTTTGCGCGCGCACGAGGTCTGGCCTCAAAATGTACCTTAGACCATAATATAGATATTATTTTTACATATCGAAAAAAAATAAGTATTAAATTATCGAGCCCTTGGGGTTCGTATACGTGTAAGGATGGGGAACACGAGGGATTCAGAGTGGATAGGGATAGTAGGAAAAGGATAAGAGCAACCCTTGCAGATTGCTTTTGGCTCACCAGGACACCTTCAACCCAGCTCTCCTCACACGACTTCATGAAGTCGCAGCCAAGAGATGGAGAACTTGGTGGTGACGCAGTGGTCGAGAGAGGCAGGGCGAGGGCACACGAGTCGAGAAGCCGGAGAGCAGCGAGGTGGGGTGTGTCGACGTAGAGTTCTCATCTCCAAAGGACTGAGAAATGAAATCAGGATTATAGAACAAATCCCGGCCCTCAAATACTTACCCACAAAGTCGCATTGGTGGTCTCCTGCCCTGAAGAAATCTTGCTTTACTCCGCGAAATTTCTTACTGAGGTTGAGCGTCATGGGGGCGTAGGGAGATCCATGGCCCGGGGGGTGGATTCGGAAGAGCATGAGCTTGGGCATATGGATGAAAGCGACACCTGTGGGACATGATTCGACGGGACTTGGGCAAAGCGTTCGTCAGGACGTACCTTTAAAACCAGTCGGCCGTCGTCTCTCGCGGCCAAGGACTTCAATCGGAATCCTTTTTCCAGAGTACTTCTGACGCATGGGCAAAAATGAGGTGCGCGCGAGCCTCAAGGCTCAGAGCAGCGTTGCTAGGAGAAGTTAAATAATTGTTTACTTATTCATTTATAAGTATCTACAGCCTAGTAGTACAGGCCCTCGACCGAAGTCCGAAATCCATCGGACAGGGCCTCGCCAGGTCCTTCGGTGATGGCCGAATAAGAGGGATCGACAGTGTTCCCCAGCACGAATTGGATGATTTGAATTGGATTTGCCACGCAGCTTCGTCTTGCTCCCGCGGAACCCCGGGTTCCAGGGAGTACTCGGCGTACAAATTGCAAAGCATTGAATCCCAGATAGCCGAGCTCACGCGGTTGGTGCTGCAACCTCCTTATCACGGTGGCATCTCTTTTCCTCACGGTGCTTCCGCTTCCTCTTCCCGACCACTATCGCACCGTACTGCGCTCAAACCAACCCTAAGTATGACTTACTACTCCGCTGCTGCAATCCTCCCCTTCCTCGTACCCCTCGGACTCATCCTATTCTCGGCTATTCGGCAGCAGAGCAGTATCCAGCGCATCCCCGGACCTCCTCCCTCGTCTTGGCTCCTCGGTGCGCTGATCAATGTCGGATTCGCCATTCTGACAGTGCTAAACACACCAGGCAATATGTTGCAGCTGTTTCGCCCACCATACGGCTACTACGACGATATTTGGCGAAAGACCTACGGCACTGTGTACAGATTCCAGGGATGTTTTGGGGTGTGTTGTGCTCTGATCATTGCCTGGTGGGGCTTGTCCATAGTTTAAAACATGGCAGCGCGACCGACTTATGGTCTCCGATCCTCTTGCACTCCAACATATCCTGAACAGTGGCGAGTTTGAGTTTGCACCCGTTTTCGATACTCTGTTCCGCTGGTTGTTTGGCGAACGAAATATGGCCGTTTTAAAAGGTGTGGTGCAATTAACGATACTATCTGTGATGTTGATCATCTGCAGGCAAAGAGCACCGAAACCTGCGTACAGCCTGGAATGCCGCATTCACTGCCGGCGCGGTGCGTCAATACCAGCCCATTCTTGAGAAGATTGCACAGGGTGTGAGCACTATTCCTAATCTTCAACCCAATTTGTACTCTGAATTAGAGCTGCATAGATCTCAGAGAAACTAGATGTATCCAACTCGCAAGCCTTGGATATCTGTCCCCTACTCAGTAGTGCAACAGTCAGCTCAACCACCGAAGGTCTCCTTTGTCATATCCCTGCCCCATAATCTTCTGACATCTCGCCATTGAAGTGGTATTTGGCTGCGCAGTCGACGACCTGGGAGCCGAGTTCGTAGAAAGTAACAGTAACATAATGTGCGCCTGGCGGCAGTTCTGCAAATATTTCACTGACCCAGTTTATTCTCACAGGGCGTCTTCTGCAAGCCAATCCTCAGCGCAAATCCTTGGCGATGAGTTCGGCAGCCTACTTCCGTCGTGGTTTTTCCGCCGAACGATCTACCTCCCCACGAGAGCGTCTCAAGCACTTCGCACTCACGTCGAACTTGCCAGTCGGGAGGGCTGGCGGCTTGTCCGTGAGAAGATGGATGCAGCGAAGCAGGGGCTCGATGGTGGGGACGATGTTTATAGCATGCTATGTGAGTGCATCTGGGCTTTTGCCTGGATGATACCGTCGTTGATCAATGTGCCTAGTGACAAATAAATCTTTACGTCCGGAGGACATTGTTGCTCAAACGTCTGTGATGATGATTGGGGGTTCCGACACGACGGTGACCTTTGCGCGATAAGTTTTGCTAAATTCCAAGTTCTCTGACGTATCTATCGTACATAGGCTTACACGTTAGTATGGGCACTAGTCGAGCTCGCGAAGAGCCCCGAGCTACAAGATTCCTTGCGAGCGGAGATACACGGGCGCCCGAGAAACAGTGCATACGATAGCATGCCTCTGCTCAATGCGACCATAAAGGTATGTCTCCAGTGAATCAACTTACACATGATTCAAAGGAAATCTTCAACATTACAGGAGTCGCTCAGGATGTATCCAGTCAGGCCATGGACATATCGTGTCGCGACGAAGGACACGTTCCTTCCACTCTCTCAGAGCATCCTCTCTACTACTGGGGAGCGTTTGAGCCAAATTCAAGTCAAAAAAGGCCAACTCGTGACTCTCGGTTTTGCGTCTTATCAGAAGTACGTTGTTTCACTGTGAGCTGTTAACTCGCTCAAATCCGTAAAAGGCTCGAGTCGCGCTGGGGAGAAGATTCCGGCCAGTTCAATCCAGGACGCTGGCTAGAGAGCAGAGTGCCGCAGAGTGATGCAATCGGTCCATATGCGAACTTGTGCGTACTATTCAACCTGAATGAAAGAAGCCGAATTCTAACTTGATGCTGCTTAAATAGGCTTGCGTTCTCCGGTGGCGCACACACCTGTGTTGGGTGAGTAATTCTCCCGCTGTGATTCAGAAGCCAAGGAGCCAATGTTCGCTGTGTAGGTGGCGGCTTGCGTAAGCCCTCTAGTTCCTTGATATCAACTAGACTGCTCATACAGCAGCAGGGTACTGGAAATGCAGGTTATCCTGAGTGAATTAATCGGCAAATTCGCCTTCTCTTTGCCTGTTGAAGAGTCCATCGAGGCCCGCTACATGACTAACCTCATGCCGACAAATGCGAACGGTCAAAAACGTGCTGCATTTTGCGTCAAGCGGGTGTTGTAGGAAAAGGATACTTTTGCCTGGCTCTGTCAAATTAATCCAATCCAACTCTTCATAAAATTCTTTGGTCTGATGTACTGAAATCTTTCCCTTTTCGGGACGTGACATGCCGAACTGAATAGCGGCGATAAAGTTTGGTCTTTGCGCCGGGATGCCGTGCTTCATAAAGCCTGACGCTTTACAACCCCGCTGATAAATTATACTCCGGCAATTGATTCCCGAACGCTTTTGTCCCATCGGCTCATAGGCGATCAGTATGCGGTATCGCGGTATTACGTCACCTTTGAAAGGGTGAACAATCTGCCTCCTCAACGGAAGTGGGGTCGCTCCGAAGTTCGTAGAAAATATTCGCTCTTCTCTTTCATTTGAAATGTGAGAGAATTACAGTATCCTTTGATTAGGCGTCACTCCACTGTAGATTGTGTCGGTATTATAACATCCCCCCTACCAGGCTAACCAAGGCCTTCGTGCCAATCCGTACTCTACGGGTCGCACCCTTCCAGGGACTCGAGTGAACTCGCAAATTGTCAACCTCGTCCACCAGTTGGCGCCGAAGCGAGTCTGATGCGGAATGTTCGGGTATAAGCATCAAAAACGATAGTTCAGTGTCGATATGGGCCGATCGGGAGTTGAGGTTTGTTGAACCAAAGAGCGTCAGCAGAGGCGGACGATCTGCTGCTTCCGAAAGCCATATTCCTGAGAACGTCAGGTCTGCGACTACAAAAAAGTTATCACGTGAACCCACCCTTGGCATGATACGTCCATCCTTCTCTTTCCCATTCGTTGAGCTGCACGCTGGACTGGCGGCCGGCGTGCTGGACGGCGGCCATGAATCGCTGTTCTAGGAGGGTATAACCTTCTGGTATCCGTCCTGAGATCCCGCGCGAGCCGTAAAAGCCGTTTGCCTACGAAATATGAGAATAAGGAGATCAGAAGTTCGAGTGCTGACTGACCCGAGGACTCGAAGCCACAATCCGGCAATCGAGGTTAGAACTCTGTAGTATTAAGTTCTGGTACTCTTTATACAACCCAAAATAGCCGCTGGTTAGATCAATGACTGGGCGGGTGCCTTTAGATTCGGCGTCCAAATGCTTGAACAGCATCTTCAAGGTGGTCTCTTCGTCCCGGACGTTGAACTGACCGGCCTGTATTAATGGAACTAAGGTTACTTTTTGTGGACCGAAAGGGTCGGGCGTCGTGGCTATCGAAAAATTAGCGGCTGTCGATGAAGTTCGGAAAAAGACTCGTACGACGGTATATATTCTGGAGAGAAGAGAGCGCAGCCTCTGCGGTAGCGTGTACGTGGTGTGGATGGGTTTCTGGTATCGGCCACCACAAGTCGTACTCGCCATCGTGGAAAGAGTGTGGGCCTGTAGGCCCTCCAGAACGAGGCGGTTGCAATTTGAACGAAAAGGCTGAGACGGTCTTGATGAAATCGAAGCAATATTGCGATAAAAGCTCTTGTCCAGTGAAGTGAATATAACGGTCCTGTCGATCAGTAAAGTACGACTTGTTCAAGTTTGCACTGTGAAGGCGATATTAGTGGTTGAATTCGTCGAGCAGGTGGAAAGGTACCCGCTGATCATGACCTCATCGTCCACGCCATATATTTTGGCATGCCATGTTCCCCAACCCTCGTTGAATCGCGGAGGCACCAATTTCGCAAGAATTCCGCGAAGGCTCGGACTCCGAAAAAAAGACACATGGACACGATCCGGAAATTGGGAAACTAGGGGAACCAAAAGCTTGGCAGTCGAATGTGGTCCCGGGCGCGTAGAACGATTCAGGTCGAACAGCATATGCATTTGCAGTTCTGGTTTCTTGCTCAGAGCATCTCTGAGTGCAGAAACCTTGAATGCAATATTAGAAGACGAGGCACGAGGTCGAAATGACTGGTTCACACAAGTTCCGATTCACTGGAGCCCAAATATAACGAAGAGATGAATATTCGCGTCTGAGCGCGACGAATCATGTCCTAAGGGCAGAGTTAACTCAAAAAAAGTAATTTAATTTCGACAGACTATAATTTGCGAGTAAAATTGGGTGGGCTTCGAAAGAATTCGTATGTCATCTGAGGAGACGGCAAATTTCGGTTGCTGGAGTCTGCCAGCAAATCCTTGGATCATAGGATGAAGATTGGTCGATATACATCTCAATAATGGGGGCCGAATCGTGAGTTTCGTCCCTGCAACGCGTCCGAAAAGGCTCAACGAGCGAGACAGCATGGAGGAGGAAGAAATGATGTGGCTAGCCGAGAGCACGTGGTAACGTAATTGAGGTGGAGTTTCAAATTTTGTTTCCTTCCTCCCACTACCATCTAATCCAGTTTTGGGTCTGCATGATGAGTTATCGAATCGAATCCACATTTCTCCTTGCATGTCTCCTTGCCTTTCTCTCTGGTTCCTGCAGGACGACTGGAGGCTTGGTTTTGGACGTGTCGTCGTGACTCGACTCGAGACTTCTGCAAGTTGCTGTCAGAGGCTGGCCATTAATGACATTTCAAGTTCATAAAAGTATCTTTGACCTTTCATCTCGATTCCAATATTTCTCTTAATTTCGAGCGCAGTTACGCAAGGCGCTTTATCTAAGGTTTTTCCATCACCTCACGTGCTGTAATCACCTCTTAAAGGCCAGAAGCCGAAGGAGCTGAGAGGGACGGTTCGGGATGGATTTGGACAATCACAAGTCTTAAATGGTGTAAGTCTTTCATGTTGACTTCGTGGGAAGCGACACATTGGCCACGCACCTTCGACCTGTTACAAGGGCGACCATGGCTGAAGACAAGACCGACGACCCGCTCGACGATTTCATTCACTCTTATTTTGACTCGGAGTATGATGGCCAAGCGGACCCGTAAGCGCGAGATCACTTAGCACCCGCACAGCTATTGACCTCTTGCTCTCAAGCAACTCCTCCGACGGAGAGGACCCCTCTTGCTCTGAATCTGGTTCGGAACCCCCTGAGGGCCTGTAAGTCCCTTCTCCATGCCGTGAAATACTCACAGGGATTAATGGCGCCCATTCCACCGTTACGTAGATGTGCTGAAGAAGAAGACATGGCCATCTATGACTTATACGACAACAGTACTCGTCCATCACCTCAACCGCCGTCTAGTCCGGTGTTGGAGGACGTAAGGCTTGAATTAGATTCCGTGCTCGACGACATTGCAGAAGGCTCCAAACACTTACGTCCAGAGTGGCGGACACGCCACAAAGGTCAGACCTCGCTAGTGCCACCCGCTCGTGCCTCAGGCGAGGTTAATCTTGGCGAGTTTTTCACCATGTATTGAGCGTTTGAATACTGAATCGTCGCAGGTGTGGTGGTCGAAGGCTCCTCAGAGAGCGAAATAGAAACAAGCGAAGACGAGAAAAGCCGAGAATAGCCCATGGTTATGAGAGCCTTTTCCCGAGCATGCAGGTCTTGGAGTCATATTTAATGTATGACTATCTAACGAGTTGAGTCTACTGCCCATTTGTTATCGACTATAATCGATAGTCCCTCGTTGCAACTCCGACATGTGGGCGCCATGCGGAAACGTCGCCGGCTTGAACGAAACTCCCGCGACGATTGGTTATCCAGAACCCTATTGGGCACCTACACCCTAAATGATTCGCGGACTTTTAAAATCGAAGGTTCTCTCACATATGTGCCCATCTGACCCCACTAGGCCCTGGTTTTCTCCCGCGATCAGTGCAGACAGAGATCCAATCGGGTCCCACACTGGCCGCCCCCACAAGTGTCGTGCTCAATCGGCAAGAAAGATAAAAAATTCCTTTCAGGGTTTTCGCCAGCCTTTCAAGTTGCTTGTGGCCTTCACCAAATCCCCAGATTTTAATCAGCTTCTGGTGACATTGCGACATTAATGAGGCTGTCTGCTGGTATAAACCTGGAGACTGCGTTGAAAGCAAATGTAGCCTTGACTCCTCGGGCTCTCCGAGGCGTAACCGATAGCATTCTCCCTGCCCAGAAACCGAGCCCACTGGATTGACTCTGAGGCGATTTTCGAAGATTTCTTGTCGCAGGCTTGTGCGTCTCCGACGAAAGTTTCGACAGGGACTCGGTACGTTGGAGCATACACAATTATTTTGGGGTTCCAACATTTTACGCAGGTTCTATTATGGAAACGCCAGGCCCCAGTCGGTCCAACCCTCTGTCGAAGCGCAGATAGATGAGAGTATACTGTGATCTCAAATCTGTGCGCACCAGGGACATGATACCAAGACGTTCGCTCCATCCTCCGGCTTTACTCCCTCGACACGACGGTTATTAGTCGGCGGTGCGGCTACAACTTTTACGCAAAGCGGACGATTACTAGCAATTTGAAAATGTGAAGAGCCGACGTACTCTGTAATTTTCGGCGTGAGGCGTCGAGTGGGGGGGATCGTTAACCGTTGTCAAGTCAGCGATATCTTGACTGGACAGCCAGCGCTGGCCCCAGGCGTCGGGGATCGGGGTAACCCCACGATTGCGTGATAGAACGTTAGAACAGGCCTAGTTCCAACAGCCTCCGGTTTTCCATCTTTTTTCATCCATGTGAATTTAATGTAAGAGGTAGATCTCTCTCCCCATTTGCTGAATTTCTGTTCGCGGTCACCTAGCGATCGAGTGTGAGGTTATAGGTGTGATAAGGCATGCCGGAATTTCATTATATGTGCTTGTATAGACCGCTGCCGACAAGAACGTACATGAAGCGTCGTCATTCATAGAATATAACAGAGAACGGCTTGATATTTGACCGAAATGAACTTGAAATGAACCATGGAAGGGTGATTAATTGAGAGTAGTATGAGATCAGAGCTACAACATCTTCATTCTAACTCTGTTCTTCTAATTTACGCTTCTCCGCAGCACGCTTGGCTTCGCTGAGTGGTTTCCTCCACTTCGCGGGTGGGGCATCCCATAACCCCAACTCCTTCTTTATATCCTCGATATTCTGATCCCAGCGCTGCTCCCAATATACAGTGATCAAACTCCTGGCGCTGCCGCCGCAGCGCAGCGCCCAAGGAACGTACTCGGAAAATAGCCGCTGGAGCTGAGTGCTGTTCAAACGCAAGGGCCCGAATATGGCGGAAAGTGCGGCGAGCGGGAGACCGAGGTTCGCAAACTCGAAATACTTGACCGCAATCTCGGCTTCGACGCTCACAGGGAGATTCACAATACAGTGGTAGAGGTCGTGACATTCACGGTACCGCTGCATCACGTATGCGAGCTCGGGATTGTCGATATAATGGACCTGCGGATGAAAGCTATTAGAGAGCGCATTTTGAATGCAGCAGAAATCCAGACGGGTTCACGGGTATCTGGGGTAACGCCACACCGCTCAAGCCAGGTTATATAGGCTCTGCCCATGGTGCCCTCTGGAAGTTGGGCTAGTTTCGACATATCCACCGTGCTGGAGTTGATGCGTGGCCGGTCCTTGAGAATCTGTCGGCCCTCTGCGCTTTCCAGCATGATATCACGGAGACGTGGAAGAGATGGACCCGCAGTGGTCTCGCCGAGTGCAGCGACCATGTCTTCACCATAAATAAATAATCAATCAGCGACAAGATTCACATGCGGACTCACCACCCCGACGAGGATCAGCAAGAGACATGAATGCAGAGCCCACTGCAAGGACTCCGGTTTCAATCCAGTTCAGCGGGATGTGGCCCTCATACGCGGGCACCTTGCTTCCAATGGATCGTGTCGCAAGGACATTTTTGTGAGCAACGATTCTAGCGACATTCAAGGGGCCCGGAAGCCTAGTGAGTCGACTCCGAAGCACAGCAGACATGGACCCTGTATATCCGCCAGGCGATGACCAGGGTGGCAAGCTCAAGTCCAAAGCTCAGCGTTGGTGTCAACGTCCTTCAAGTTGCCACCGTGATGTGACCAAGACGTGACCGACGCGTATTGCTTCTTGCCATCACCATGTCCATGCTTCTTTCCCCCTCGTTCTCCGAGATTCCATTCACAATGGCCACAATTTACGCGGCACAACGCTTGGGACACAATTGGTGGACTTGGGTGGCATTGATGTCAGCCAGACGATAATTCCCATTTCGGGAATTGCTTGGGCCTCTACCATTCAAAGCGCGTCTGTATATATAATGCAGGATGGCCCGACTTCTCTCAGAACTTTCCTCCTACTCTAATCATCATGAATACCTCGATTACTTTTCACGACCTCTTTTCCTATTCCTTGGGAGTTGCGCCCGACGATACCCCAGCCCACATCAAGCGCAATTGTGTCTACTTTCCCAATACGGAGCATGTCGAGGAACGGGTCGAGCAGGTCGAGCTCGTGGACGCGGCCTTATTCCGCTCCGAGGATGTCGACGATGATGATATTAGTACCTGGGAGTTCCGCGCCCCGGTGGCATCTTCTCTTTCGTGGAGCTCGAACGCGACTACCTGCGTCTCCCCATACCAGACCCCAGCGCAGGATGTCGTGTTTCGGTACCGCGCGGGCCTCCCAGTGGACCTGGGAGAGTGCTATTCCTGCCCAGAGAGTTCGAAGGCGGACACGGCGGATGCCACCTCGTTTTGGGACGACTCGGAATCCTTCTCGGGCTCGAGCTTCGAGACTTATGACACGGTCTCCTCGCTTTCTGTCCCATTTCCTATCCATCAGCCGGTGAAGCCCTTATTCCGTGCGTCTCGCACCAACGCCCTCCTGGATATTGTATGCCCTCATTTTCTTAGTCAATAAATTTCTTTCTGACCCTCAACGCTAGCGCGAGGAAGCTCTTGCGGTCCTCAAGGCAGATAATCTTGGAGAGCATGACCCCGTTGTATGCCATCGCCCTGACTGTCGGGACACCCTCCCGAACATGAAGACGCTCATGTATCATCTCCACATCCACAACATACACGACCCGTAAGCTTGGCTTTTTCATTCCCTGCCGAGCCGCTCATCGTGCATCACAGGCGCTACAAATGCGAACTGTGTGGGAAACGATTTGAGTCACGTCGCTATCTTACGATGCATCCCTGTCCTAAGCTTGCCACTTCATGCCCCTCGAGCCCCATTCGAAGTACGTTCTTTTTGTTCTTGTTTCGCCCTCTTAGTTTCAATGTGCTGTCCATTCCAGACACTTTTATGCGTGTGCTCACAAAAATCACTTCGCGTGAATGATACCCTTTCAAAACATTCCCTTATATATCTTCAAATAATTCTGCAACGCTGTATCTATAATACCATCCTCTCGTCCCCCACACTCCCAACCTACCTCATATCGCTAATTTAAAAAGAATCCTGTTCCCTACCATACGCTGAAACTTCCTAAAATGGGAATTATACTTGCTTGATCCACACCACGATGGACGTCTTCGAGACTCTACTTGAGCATAACCCAGCGACACGTACCATCAAGGTCGTCGATATGCACACATCGGGGGAGGTCTGCCGCCATTCTCCCTGTGTTCTGAGCAACCCAAGCCGACCTGCTGTTTGATCAGCCCACACGGATAGTCGTGAACGGATACCCCCACCTCGAGGGCGATACACTTCTCGAAATGCGGCGGTGTGCACGCCAGAAGCACGACGATATCCGTCAACGGCGCGCAGTCTTCCTTAACTCTATGGGATAATACGCACTGAACGTTTTGTAGGTTGATGCGGCGAACCACGAGGACACACCGAGATGTATGGCGCGATCCTCATGGCTGAGACTGAACTTACGAGGCGAGACGAGGCCGACATAGGCGTCTTGTTTTGTCATAATGGTGGTACACATTCTCTGTTCTTGCTTGCAATACTTCTGATTCACGTCGAAAGAGGGATACTCCACAATGTGCGGACATGCGACGATTGCGCTTGGACGATTTCTCGTCGACACCCACGATCTCAGTATTTTCCCGCGCCGGAACGTACTGCCGTACGACGAAGTGACCGGTTTGACAACTCTCCGCCTTCATGCACCGTGCGGCGTCGTCCATGTCAGTGTATACACCGACGACGGCCACTCCGACGCGACGCGGCCCGTGAGTTTCCTCGGCGTTCCGAGTTTCGTCACCGCGCGCGACCTGGAGGTGGAAATCCCATTGTCCGAGCAATGGAAGCGTCTCCGCGACTCGCAGCGCAGCCACGTAAAAAGTCGACATCGCGTACGGCGGCGCGTTCTATGCACTCGTCTCAGCTGCAGAACTCGGTTTTCCTGACGGTGTGCGCGGCGACGCCCGCACGCTCGCGGAATTCGACGATGCGACGGCGGCATTGAAACGGGTTTTGCATCCGCGGAAGGAGCTGTACACACACCCGAGTGAGCCCGACTTGGAGTATCTCTACAGCGTCATGGTGGTGGAGAGGACGCTGAAGGGAGAAACTGGACTCTGCTTCTTTGCAGACCAGCAGATCGACCGCTCGCCGACTGGGTCATGTGTCATGGCGCGCGTGGCGCTCGCCGTTGACCAGGGCCGGTTGCAGATCGGCGAGGGGTGCGAGTACGAGTCGATTGTCAGTTTGTTGAACGATGGGACTGGCTTCCGCGGCACAGCGGTCGAGGTGGTCCCTGAAGGTGTGATCGTGAAAGTCGAAGGCAGGGCGTTTTACACCGGTGCCGCGAGCTTTGTGGTCGAGGAGACGGACATGATGCCCAATGGATTCACCATTGCATTACCTAGCTAATTGCTTCTACAGGAAGATCCACACTGTATTATCTGCAGCATCTGAATGAAATACAATCTAGCGCATAACCTAGAGGTCAAGGTCCCAGCTTGCTCATCGCCTCCTCTCTGCACTCCCTGCCACAAAAATAATCCGTATCGCTCTGCGGTAGCGTCAAGCACATGATGCAGGCTGGAACGATTCCAGACGCAACGGCTCTCTATTGAGTGAACGTATGAGCACGGCGAGCAAGAGGTATCGAATATAGAGCCCATACTCTCGATGC
Organism: Mycena haematopus; assembly: GCA_029281435.1. Lineage (NCBI taxonomy): Eukaryota > Fungi > Basidiomycota > Agaricomycetes > Agaricales > Mycenaceae > Mycena > Mycena haematopus. Next base: position 15,930 of record JARJCV010000064.1, read on the forward strand.
TTCCTGGAACAGTAATCGCTCATCACTCCGGAAGCGTCTACGTGCACGGGCTGCCCGCACCCTGGGATGAGACAATCCAAGGGCTCCTGTGGAGCGGCGCTGGCGTTCGGAGCTGATGCGCCGGACGACACGGGGGCGGCGGGTGTGCCGGACGCGGGCGGCTGCTTGGTATTCAGGAAGGGATTATTGCGCGGTTGTTTCGGCGGTGGGTTAGCTGGCACTGGCGCCAAAACGGGAGCGTTGATGGGCGCAGGGGCAGCGGGCAGGCTGGGCGCGACTGCAGCCAGAAAGCTCTGCATCTGGGGGATGTGCTGCGCTACCTGCGGGATGTGCTGTGCCACCAGCTCTGTTACGGACGATTCATTGAGCCTAATGAGGGAACACTGAAGTGAAATACGCACTAGCTATCTGGACGGGATCCAGCAGCGAATTCACGGGCGCTTGAGGGGCAGCACTCGGTCGTCCGGCGGACTTAGACGACGGCTGGGTCGACACGGGATTCGCTGGATTCGCAGAGCGATTCCCTCCTGGCGAGGTACCCGCTGCCGCAGCACAATTCTTCCCGCAAAAGTCGAAGTTCTGGAACTTGGGTTTCTTCTTACAGTACTAAGAGCATGATTGAGCAGACTAGACGATGGCCGCAGAATGAACAAACGTTGCACAAAGTAGCGGTCTGCGCCGCGCATGTCTTGGAACAATACGAGTGGGTGCCGTTTTTAGGCCTTTGATGACAATACTAGACCTCCAGGATTAGCGTATCTCAGGCAGGGATGTTATATCTTACATCGCACAGTTGGGTGGCTGGAAGGGCAGGCGTGACGGAAGCCATCGGGACACAAAAGCAAGGGTGGTTTATTGGACAAGAGAGACATGTTTAAATGGGACGCGCAGGCAAAGGCATGCATGCATCCCGCGACGTATATTACTTGCACGTGTCGGAGGCACAGAAACACAGCATGGGAGCAGAATGGGATTCAAAGTCGTGCGAAATCGATGGCGATTACAGTTCCCGGAGCTTGGATCTGAGCCTCTCCAGCGCTTTTCCCAGTTCATTCCGACCTCGTCGATCTGCACCGACCCCCCAAAAGGAATCTTTGTCCGAGTCCTGTAAGTACGTGGATCAGCTGTCGATCCGGCACGAAAATGAAATTAGGCCAACTTCGACTAGCTCCGCGTCATCCGTCGCAAGCAGCTCTTTCCTGAGGTCCTCGTGCTGCGTAAATTTATACCATAGAGCGAGGTCCATCTACCATAAAATTCGATTATTGAGACGCCCTCAATGAAGCATGAAATAAAAACCATTTGGATATTGACATCTTTCCAGTCAGACCTCACTTCGGGCTGGAAGCGTCGAGCCTCAGAGAATGCGACACTGGGGCGCTCGGAGCAGGTTCTAATGTGCTCCGCAAGCCTAGGTCGATGAGGCTGAAACTGAAGAAATATGAGTCAAGAACGAGAGAATGGCTGTGATGCCTTCCTCACTTTGAATGACTGAAAGAGATGCTCGCTGGTAGGATACCGCTTGTTGTCATAAAACACAGGATGTGACGAAAAGTTCGTAAATCCATAGTGGGGATCGGTTTTGTGATAAAAAAGAACGCGCGAGCGCGTTGGGGTTCGGGGAGAGCTCCGGCGATGAGGAACGGGGGTCAAAGTGGACATCCTCAATGCCGTCATGTCGGCCTTGGAACGATGAAACGTACTCGAACGACGAGGAACTTCGAGTATATCCGCCACTGGTTTAGGCTCAATATCCGGATAGAACACCACTGGTCTGTCGGCATAGACTGAGTAAGACGGATGCGTATGTCCTGATTGGAGGGGCCGCCTGCTGTTTCTCCGAAGTCTAGGATATCGTTCAATTGTACTGTATCCCATTGAGACGGTAGGATATCGGTGGTGACATAGACAGATCTACGCTGTTCAATGCGATAGTGCATCGGGGAGGTAGCGGTGGGAGATGTGGGAGAAGGGTCGGGAGAGTCCGACCAAGGGGAGACCATCGTTGTGCTCGAGGACGTGCGGGTAATAATAACGGGAGTTGGAGACTGCATGGCGAAATAATGAAATTCTGCGCCAGCGCACTGGCTGTTTTAATAACACAGTAAGGTGGCGCGATAGCTTGCTGACTCGAAGTCCACGTGTGGGCCTTATGTAGACCGGAAATTCTCCGCAGCGACCCCAAACGCGGGTGGGTCTCGAGTCCGTATCATCCGCAGTGTGAAATGGACGTGGGATTTGGTTAACCACTGTCGCAGTCTCGCAGATTCAGAAAGGTGGTGACAGTTGTCACATTGTGACAGTGACTTCACTTTGCCTTCAACCACCACTCGCCACAACATGTTTCACGCTGGCGTCCCGTTTTCCCGTGAACTCCATGTCCTCGCGATCTACACGCGTAAGGAAACATAGCCGCGGTACGACGTCGGTGCCTCAGCCGCATTTCACGGTCATCCAACGGGCTAAAAAGCGCAGCGCATTGACAGTAGGTGTTTCATCTGGTTCCCTCCTTCATGATATTCAGTCGGCATAGTCTCAAGCGACCAGCGAGTTGGAGGAAGAAAAAAAACCTCCCGTCTGGTTGCTCTGGGTCCGCAAGATCCAACGTACATCCAACGTAAGTCTACCCTTTCACTTTTGTTCCAATATTCAAGTTGCTCACCCGCAATCCCAAGTGGAAAAACATTTCCAGGATGCCTGGACGCATCCGAAAAAGCCGAAGCCTCAGGTTCATGCTATTTTCGAGATAGTATTAACCGAGGAGAGTCTGGTTGCGTTCCTGCGATATCGGTAAATGAGTTGAGCTGGAAATCAAATTAATTTTTACTCCAATTACAGCGCTTTGGTTGAGCTCTCTCGCGTACCTAGATACGCAAACGAGCAGCTGCTTTTCCATGGAACCAGTCGCAGCTGTTTGCTTGGCGATGAAAAGTCACGGACGCAGCTATGCAAAATTGCCGGATGCTTGCTCTGCTCTGTGATTCGAAATTCTTTCGACGTCTCAAAATGCGGTGATTATCATTTCCTCCATCGCCAAGCGTTTGTTGACTTCTCTTGCAGGAAAGCGACACAAATTTCGCAGGTATTTTCACTGATAACTGCTTTTTCTGGGCTAACCGCAATGCATAGATTTGGGACAGGGATATATACTACTGCATGTTCATCTAGTGAGTTTTCATCTCTCTGACGCAGTACACATTACAATCAGCCCTCTAGAAGCAGACGATTATTTTTTCCGGCGTTCCTGACTCTCCGTTTCGCGCAGTACTTGTGAACCGAGTAGTCGTAGGAAATCCCTTGACTCGACAATACAACGCCGAAGAGCTGACTGAACTGCCATTCGGTTATCATTCTGTAAGTATTTTCTGATCGCTATTTCTTCTCCTGATCGTCAAGGCAGGTTGTAGGCGTTCCTGGCGCAGATCTCAACTACGCAGAAACCGTAGTTTATGCAAACGACGCTATCCGCCCTGCGTATCTCATCGTTTACGCCGCAGATGTTCCACCGGAGGTTCACGTTGCTGACCTTAGATCTATACTATCGACGCTCTTCAAGACGCCGATAGCTTCATGATTGGCTGGATACCACTCATGGGTTCATTATATACATTCTATATGTGGAAACGAACAAAATGCATCATACAGTGTACATGATGATGAAGGCAGGGACGATGGCGTCAGCACACGGAACGAAAAGGGACTCCTCGTCGGGCACCTGGTACCTCATTAGGATCCGCAATTGAGAAAACTGGCGGCTCACCTCGAGGTTCGATTCGACGGCGACATCGCAGGCGATCATGACTCGGTACGGTGTGCTTGTGGCCGAGGTTGCATGCACGTCCGCAAGACTTGGATTTCTGTATGAATAAATTCCCTCTCCGAATCTACGTGAGCCCGGTTAATATTGTCTGCAGAGTATATTGCGGACATGCAGCATACCGGCCGGTGTTGAATTTTTCTCCAAATGCGAATTCGTTGAAACACGACTTCACGATGCAGCATATTCCACAAGATTTGAAGTTGCATAATGCAGGGGTCTTTGTCCCCATGTCGCAAATGCATTGAGCGCTATGGAAAACCCGAATTTCCTCCGTGGCACGTTGATTCGCGCTGTAGGTCCGGGGGAGAGCGTCAGACGTACCTAACCATCGATCGGAGCCATCGTACCGGTATGCTTTGTGAAGGACCCGAATGTCTCGGGGAACAAAAATTTGGTACACTTTGTGGACCCGCGGGCGAACAGCGTTAAGAGAGTCCCACTCGCTCAGAAATTGGGAACGGACTGGTTAACGGGTGAGCGATGCAGAGATCAACAACATTTACTGACCGTCCGTGAAAGTTGCGCCGCCGACTGGGAGTTCTTTCAACCTCGGACCTATCATTTTGCGATCGCACGCGATGCACAGATCACCGCTGGCGCGAGGGTATTCGTGGCAGGAATCGCATCCATCTACCTGCCCCGACTTGACGGCCTGTCTGTTGGAAGCGGTTGTCACTTTCAGGCGACCTGTGGTCAGAATTGGAGATGAAACTCGCCTCCCGTGGGCATCAGAACAAAAGTTGGAAAATGCCGGCTTTCCTGTTGCGCGACATCCACGCAGTGCGCAGGCAGACGGGCTGGCACCTTGGGCCTGTTTTGCGCAGCTCCGGCTGCAATATGAGTGCCGTGAGCCTCCAGGCTCAATAAATTTCGGTTTCTGCCCGCATTGCTAGATTGATGGTAAGTTACGGTTCACTGGCCACGCGGTTCCTACCTCGCACATATCATTTTGCACGGGAGTTTGAGCTTTCTGTCGCGATCCCCAGTGCAGCAGCGAGGGCATGGTGAGAGTTCCGTGGAAGTAGAGGATGCACCGGGGTTGCGCGTGTGGTCAAGTGTAATGATCGACACGCTCCAGCCTCGTTGATATACTCCCTCATCGATTCCACCTATTTATGAAACAGGCCCGTGTTCCGCTTTCAGACTCTTCCCCGCCCCCCTTGCCTCTTTCATGTCTTCTCACATTCCGCTGGCGCTTTCGCTTCTCCAGACATTCGCGACGCAGTACCCTGGAGGGAAACAATTATGGACGCCGCCGAGCGTCGCGACACCCGCTGCCGCCTCCACTGCTAGCCAGAGCCCACCGGCGGCTGCGTCATCTGCACCAATCGCCATCCCTCCAAACCCCCAGGGTACCAGCACCGCGAGCAGTGCTGCAACCGCTAGCGCCAGCCCCCCTGCCTCAACCGCTGTGTCAAACCAGTGCGAGGTGAAAAACGTGTAATTGCGGTGTTCCTGGAATTAACTTTACGTCTGCAGAATTGTCAACTTCGACCGAAATATACAGACGGGAGTAAAATACACCCATATTGCTCTAAGAGCTGCGCGAATCAGGCCAAGTTGCCAGCCCAACCTCCGGGCCTTAGCACCAGTATTCCCAAGTCAGCTAATTGCGATGTTGGTCTACCGTTCTTGAATTTTGGTTTTATAACTAGATTTACCTGTAGTTTTGCGGGGTTCGTCCCAAGTTCTTTGACGGTAAACGAACACATCCATTCTGCAGCAAGGCCTGTTCCAAGAATGCAGCGGCGCAGAACCCCCTCCTCAAAGCAAATGCGAAGGGTGCGAACAAATTCTGATTTATATAAATCAAATTTCAACCAAAGGATTGATAGGAATGTGTCATGCGCCTGGATGCCAGAAACCGGTCCACACCAACGCAAACGGGACCTCAGGAAGTTACTGCTCGCTCGCTCACAAGATGTAAGGTTTTATACGCAATTTTAGAGCCGGATTTACTTTTTTGAACAGACTCGGAGAGACGATATGTCTAAAGTGCAAACAAGCGCCGAAACAGCCGCAATCTCATTTTTGTAGCACTGCATGTGCAGATGACGCAGAAAAGAACGGGCCTATGCTTCTCGAAGTTCCAGCGGGGCATGTAACCTTCAAGAGTGGTAAGTTCCTGACATTCTTTCCTGTTGAAGATAAAAACCGATTATTGTCAGTGGCTGATCAGTTCAAGGTATTTTCGCCCTCGATTAGTAGGAAAATACTCTTACGATTTAGGCGTCCTGGAGACATACCGGAAAGATATGCCCTCCTGTGCGACGGGTGTATAAGATTGTGGCAACACAAGCAACACTCGCGAGCTACAAGGCATATCAGTAAGCTCATCAACAGCAATATTAACTGCAGTGTAGTTCAAATCCTTTCGAGAACAACAGTGGAAAATGCAGGGCATTTCGTTGCGTCGGGCAGATCCGCAGGGAATGAAAATCGACGCTGGCATGGGACACGGCGTGAGTGTAACCTCGGAGACAAGGGCCAGACCCAATTTTGCTCCTCGACTACGTGTTCGCTTTGCTGCATAATCAGATCTTCTTTCGATCTCAGCCTGTGGGGGACGAAGACAGGCTGGGGGAGGTGCGAAAGATTTCTTGTTCAATTTCTTCAGGAACTAATGCTTTCGAAGGTTTGGCAAAGGAATATATACGTCGTCCACGTCCTCTAAGTACACGATATTTGAATAGTTTTTCTTATTTTATTTACGCCCCACCTTCAGGTCAAACGATTACTCGCATAATGATTGCACATCTCCATTCAAGGCGATTCTTTTAAACAAAGTTATCGTTGGAAAGGGATGCAAGCTTACACACGACAGTGTCTCTTTGACTGCACCGCCGGCGGGTTACGATTCTGTGAGTGATTTTTTGTTTTTCAAATAAATTGTAGAGGGCTTATTTTACACGCTATAGGTTTTGGCAGAGAAAGGGGGGAGTCTCAACTACGATGAGCTTGTGGTATATACGAATGATGCAATTCGGCCATCGTTCTTGGTCATTTACGAACCGTAGAGATTGCATGTATCAAGAAGGATGAACACGGAATAAATTAAAGGAGCGAGTGTTTGTCTGTTCCAAGATGGAACACAATAAATTATATCCATGTATCAAACGGTTTGGTTATGCGCTGAGGATGGGTACCACACCTCCCGGGCGCAACGCCAGGCCAGCCACGTCATTGTTGCCATACCTCCCGTAAAACTGACGCTGAAGCAGAATAGGTTAGAAAGATCGTGTTGCCGTGATACATTCGGCTTACAGTTCCAACACGGAGAAAGCTACTCGAAACTCTCAGTGCTAAATACACAACGAAAGACAACAGTGACGGACCAAAAATTGCCCGAATATGACCACAGTATACAAGGCGCTGACATGTGTCCTTGTCAAACAGTTGAGGTATGGCATGATTGAGAACAACTGCACTGGCAAGCCAGAACGTCCAGGTGAGAAGAACCCATATCGATTGCGTCCCCACAGAAGAAATAGGGTGCCTCATCCACTTTGGATGGACGAAAAGAATGGTGAAGGCGGCTCCTGTGACGCTTGTCCAACAAGCAGAAAACCTAGGGCCCGTTTGAGCTAGAGTTCTCTGTATTCCAAAACTGGACGAACAACACAGTCGCATCCCGATTTGAGCTTCGGCGTCAGGATAGTTCTGATGCAAGCCGTACTGGAGAAGGATCCAACTCGAAATCGCCACGACCACTAGGCTGCTTATTACGATGAATCCATATGCAACTTATGCACCAAGTTACAACGGAATTAGGAGATAACCGTGAGACTCACCTGGGGCGTAACGATACGATCCAAGCGAAGGCGTTTTATTTAAGGGGTTTCGGCGACGATCACGATAGTTTAAAGTCCACAAAACTCCCCCAATATATGCGAAGGCCAGGACCGGAATCGTACAGACCAGAATGCTTGTGAGACCGCTCGTGAGGTTTGACGCTTCGTCGGGGTCAGAGGGAACAGCCATGGAGAAGAAAAAGTCGGGATACAGGGACCTGGAGAAGCGAAGGATACAGAGACAGACACCAGGCCTTGAGGCTTTAATTGAAGCTCCAGCTTGCGGGGTCAGTCACTTTGCTGGTGTATAGAAATGCGGTCAACACGTGGCGTTGCTGGCGTGCAGGAGTATAGATCGCCAACACGCGCGCATTATGCACGGAAATACTATTCCTCGGACTAGTCTTGAGCCCACAGCGAGATCAGAGGTCATGCGGCCTAAGCAAGAGATCGACAAAATTGACGGGTGGCTGTGTTGTGTGCGTACCTGATGATCATATGATGGAGGCCAAAACGGATACAACGCCTGTGGCCGTTTCGGGTAATTCTGACAAAAACCACAGAATCACATAAACTCGAGTGTAACCAAAGAAAACGAGGGAAGCGCAATTTATATGAGTTGAGAAGGCCGTTTTCCCTGCTGTCGGTAAGGGAGGAATAATTGAATACCAGTCACACTTCAAGTCTTCATCCAACTTTAGCTTGGGTTCACTCGATGTTATTACTTACTCTCTGACTCTGTCTATGATTTCTCCACTTCATACCGCGGTTTTCTACATAAATTCGGTCATCAGGCTCTGTCAAGGAAAGCAGGAAACTCATGTGAGGATGTAAATCGCTGGCTGTGTCGATTATTCAAGGTCATGTGGATTCCAACAAGGATTCGAGCTTATAATGTCCCTACACGTGTAAGTTTTCTGTTAATTGGTAACACAAACTCACCGCCTTCGCTACCCCAGTTGCAATTCGTACCTTGGGGACTGATGACATTGCAACTCTGCATCAAAGAAAACACTGCCAAAAGTTGACATCAATGTTGGGATCGACGGCTGTCGCGGCTCTTCTGAAAATCCGGCGGAAGCGCAACGGTGTGGCGGTGACATGTAAGACAACACGTGACGATAACAAACGGTCACGTCAACTTCTTCCTTCACCGGAGGCGGTATATTCCCAAATTCGCGACGACTGCGCATTTCGGTTGGCTTAGTTGTGCATTATGAAGCAAATCACGCCCGAGGATTGGGAGGATTACTTGCCAGCGCTCGACATGACTATAACATGGGAGGGGCGACACGGGGACTCTCAACTTAGTTTGCATCAATGTCTTCCGAGTCCAGTGTCAAAGGAGTTAACAAGCCTGCTCGTACGCCGAGGAAACGTCCCCCCAAACCTCGGACTGAGCCACTTCAAAGGGGGAAAGGTATGTCGAGTTCGCTTTGTGAATGAACAACAACAAATATTTTTCGTTTGCAAAGCATGTTTGAACTGCAGGCATTTAAAGATTGTGAGTCTCGATATATTCCGGGTTACATCATCTTACTGGCATTGATTTTCAAGAGATGCGATGGTGCTGTACGTCTATATAGCTTTTCATCTCGCACTTCATAGTAACCACCTTTTCCTCAGCGGCCAATATGCGGCCCGTGTACACGAGTACCCAAGGACGACGAGTGCGAATTCACAGACGGACACTCTCGGACGAAGGAACTGCAGGCGACGATCAACCGCCTCCAGGCGCGAGTGAAAGAGTTAGAAAATCCGGGGGACGTTTTGCCGTCGGTGACGCTTACCCGCCCCAATTCTGCTGCTGGTCCAGTGGCATCTGGCAGCTTCTCCAACTGGGAAAGAAGATCTCCTCCCAGCCCGGGGTCGGGGTCAGCAGGTGGATCTAGTTTTGTATCGTCCCCAGATTCCGATCATTCTCTCCTCGGTGTCCAGGTGAGAATAATTCATCCGTACATTGCGTCCAACAGCTGAAATAGATCCAGGAGCCTCCTTTTGCGATGATACAGATGCTGTCAGTATTTTCTTTCGGCTCCGAGTCCCAATTCACTATGCTATAGCTTGGACCAGTTCCTCCCACATGCATCTCAGTTTGGTTTTTTCATGCATCCTGGCCGCTTCCGCGCATCCGCCCTCCTTCAATTGCCGCTCGGTCATCCGGCGCGGCCATCTCCCGCCGTGTTATGTGCTGCATACTTGTGGGGCATCCATCTCTCCCGCTCAGAGCCTCTTGTATCCTACGAGGCGGTCTTCATCCGGCGGGCCCAGCAGCACATTTCCACTGAATTATCGGAAAGCGCCCACTCCGTGCACAGGATACACACAATCCAGGCGCACGTCCTCCTCGCAGCGTATTTTCTGTGCAACAAACAGTTTTTGGAAGCGGAATTTCATACCAATGCCTCAGTGACGCTCGCACTGGGGTACCACCTGCACAAGATCCGTTCGTCTCGCCCATCCTCGCCTCCTCTCATCGGCGCCTCGGCTTTCGCTGAGGTTTTCCTTGATCCTCCGCGCGACGATGTTGAGGAAGGGGAGCGCATCCGCGCGTTCTGGGCTGTTGTCTGCAATCAGAACAAATGATTATGACCCTTCGAACAGCGAACAACATGAGCATCCTTGATTCTCCCAACATAAGCATTGATACACCCTGGCCTCTCGATATCGAAGAATACGAGCTTGGGATGCTTCCTCACGATCTCCGCGGCACGATACTGTGCCCAACTTTGTATCCGGCGCGATTCTGGACCGAACTCTATCTTTGCGTGGAAGATACAGGCAACGGTCCTCCTTCAGCAGGCTATCCAACTCGCGCGAAAATGGTCTCCCATTATGCAACCGCAGGCTGAGGCAGCGCACATGAACGCCAGCGCGTGGCTCGACGCGCGCATCCAGCAGTTTAGCGCGGGGATTCCGCTCCTCCATGAATACTATGATCGTGGTGACGAGGCGCGCACCCTAGCCGTAACGCATGCGCTGCTCGGCGCAGCATTGATTCAGCTGCACAAGAACGATGCAGATGGCTCCGGCACGGCTTGTATCGACGCCGCGCGCGCTATTATTGTGGCGTTTGGAGACACTAATGTGCCGAACGTTCAGTGTGGGGGCCCGGCTGTGGGTACGCTACTTCTCCTCGCGTGCCAGGTGGTCATACGTGAAATCGAGCGTACGAGATACTTCCGTGCAAGTCTCGGGAGTACGTTGAATGTCGAGGTGATCTCGAACCAGGAGGAAGCAGGTCTTCTTCTTGATTTGCAGAACGGACTGACGACCATGGCGATTTATGCGATTGGCAGCCCGCTTGTTCGTGAGTGTCTTCCTTGTTGCACCGACTTTCCTCCATCGTGGCGAATTCGTGTTGACTTTCGATGACAGAATTTCAGTTGTCAAAAATCCAGCAACAATGCGACGCGCTTGGTCTCTGATTCTTCGGATTTATCCTGATTCATTTCGTTATTATGCCTATCTTTTTTGTTTGTGAAACTCAGGTCCACGGATTTCTGCCCTCTCAATTTGTTTTTTGAGGTTGAACCTATACCTCCCTTCCTTCCGTACTAATTTATTATTTTACAACATATATAATTATATATGTCTTGGTACCTATCGCAACTGAAGTGTTGTCATGTTCAATTTATTTTGTTTCAAATGTTGGGCCACACACTCTGGCAATTCCTGCTTTGACTGAAAGAAACCTATAGGAACCCGGGGACATGAAAAATTATTCACGGTCGGACATGCTCCACTGGTATTATGTACGGAATCGGAATACGTTCCCGTCGCCCTCGGCTAGAAGCGTCGGCCGTAATCCGGCTCTCTGTCAACGCTCCAACTTTAACTCCCGGGTATTTCTATTTCCTCCTTACAAACTCGCTGACTGACCCAAATTTTGTCTCAGTCTGAACTTGTCAGCAAGCGTATGCGGGAGTCAGTCGGGAGGCCATAGACTGCGGGGATTATGGAAGAAGAGGCAGCTACGTTTTTTCCAGGTCAAGACGGGGTTGGGGAACGGTGCACGGTCGTACTCTTCCGTAACACACGAGCATGTGCGCGACGTCGCCGCACGTCGTCAATGTCGCCTTCCTCGATACAAACGCAGCGCCAGCGCAGAATCTCTGCATGAGCTCCTGTGGTGGTGGTCATCAATCGCTTTTCACCAATCGCACAACCTGCGGTTAGTCAAACAGGCGCTGCTTGCCCAAGACTAGTAGGAGAGCTCACGCGACAGGATTCGAAATAGAGCAGTAGGCGATGGGCGATCCACGCAGAGGAGTCCATTGCCATGGAAAATATGGACAACGCCACAGTCGCTGTTGAGGGATCGCAACTTACTGGTATACTGGTAAGCGTGGAGGTGTATCTTAGGCGAATGAGAATGCTAAAGGTTTTCCTTATATAGGGAACCAATTCGCAATACCAGTCCACAGCGGCACTTCTCTGCGACGGACATCGAGGAAGACAGACTCGGTTTTTCACCCTCCTGCGACTCACGATTCTCCTGATGCCGTCGTCGTCGTTCCCAAGCTTAGCCTCGAGTGCTTAAGCCCTCGCCAAGCCCAGAATGGCTGTGGAATCGTGCCTAGTTTGGGACAATTTCGAAAAGTCCTGAGCCAGTCTGGTCCGGCACACGTCGAGCCATCGCTGCATCTTATTGCGCCTATGCACTAGTAGGGCTGCTGGTATGTCTCCCTCGTATCCCGGTATCGCTGCTAACTCGGACTGTAGCTACTCAGATTACGATGCGTGGCGCAGAGGTCCGCCAAGTCCAATGGACGAGCTCCTGCGCTCCTCGTTACCGTGAACTCGAGTTGATGCTTGCAAACCCGAGTCGCTGCCTGCAAACTCAAATCGATGTGATGTTGCTGCCCCTCACGAATTCGAAATCGGATGTACTCAGATCACGATGCGTGGCTCTGAAGTCCGCCAAGTACAATGGACGATCTCGTTCGTTCTCATGCTCCTAATTACCGTGAACTCGAGTCGCTACTCGCAAACTAAATCGATGTTGCCACCCAGACGAATCTGAAATCGGGGAACTTTCCGCGTTTACGGATGACCTCCCGGGACCCGCTGACGGTCAGCTCGTTGGGACTCTGCGAGCCCTCCGATTCCCCGTCATCCCGACGCGACCATTTGATACAAGGCCATATTCTAGTGCGGGCTTCGAGCGCAAGCTGGCCTGCTCTGGGGCCGACGAGATCGTTTCGCGGCCCACGCGAAGAGCATCCACGGTAGTACCTTCAAGCATACATGGTACAGCGCCTGAAGAGTCGGTGAAGATAGTCAGAGCGCGCGTTTAAGGCGGAGGAGACCTTGACAACGCGTTGGTGTGAGTGCCAGTCCATCAACTCGCTCGCCGAGGGCCCTCGCGATCTCCTCCGCTAAACCCCTTGTTATGCAGGTGCACGCGCCCGTTCTCAATAACGCCCGTGTTCCTGCTTTATGGGCGCTTCGCCGCGATCTCGATGCCGCCAAGACCAGGTTTCGTGACGCGGAACTTCTCGCCCGTGATGTCTCTCCGGAAGTCTATCAGGCCACCATGCTGCGCCAGGGTGCCCATGTCAAATAGATGCGTACTCTGCCTGGAGTAGTGACGCCGACATCGGGTGCGGTTCAATGCTTGCGGAGCTCGCGTACTGAGTGCACGACGATGCTGGAAGTTACGTTGTGGCCCGTGAATCTGTGGCGATTGTGAGAGGATTCCGCGTCTTGACTCCTGACAAGCTGGCTTGTCGCGAGAAGCTGGCCTCTGGGCCCACCGAACGAAGCCTAATTGACGACCAGTACATTTGGACATGCACATATAAAGCGGCTGCCGGCCCTTCCTACACATGCAAGCGAAATAAAACAAATTTACAAGGTGTACCATTGCAATGCTGCTGGCTGTTGAACGTTGAACTGCGACGTGTGGGAGGGAAACCTGCGGGATGCCATAAAGCACACAGGGCGCTTAAGTAGAGATACTAATCAGGTGCCAAGGTACTTACTAGATGTAATTATTATTAAAATTAAAAGCACCGATTGGTGCGCTGATGACAGTGATGTCGGCGCTTGTCTATTCCTTATTAAAAGGAGGTGCAAAGGCTTACTTGAGACTTACTGCCTTCCCGGGCGCAGCTCCACTCTACATTCGGTCTCCATGATTGAGATACTCGGCACCATCGCGAGCATCCGCCAGCTTGTTAACACGGCGCTGAAAGCCCGCAAATATCTCAAAGATTTCCGTAATGCGCCAGCCGAACAACAAAAGTTGTTTACCGAGATGGAGGACTTGAATCCACTGCTTGCGGAACTTCAGAACCGCGTCTCTGCTAGCCCATCTACAAGCACGCTTCAGCATATCACAGCCCCCTTGACCAGATTCAATACCACTCTGGAGCGTTTCAACGCCAAATTCCGACCCGCAGATGGCGGCGATGGCCAGTGGTCCAAGTTTTCAAAACAGATGACATGGACGCTTTGGAACAAAAAGGAAGCAAAGAGTATGCCAATGAGTTCGAGAGCATCAAGTCCTTGATTACTGTCTGGCTGGCGGTCGATATTTCGTGTGTATCGTCCTTGCCTCTCGGGGTTGTTTACACTCACTCTTACTTCAGAACGTGGGGCACCAGCAAAACGGTACATAGTAAACTTCTTTCCACTACTAAATTTAGCGCTGAGCTTCATTAGATATTCTTACAACGGTCGCGCAGCATGTTCAAGCACAACAGTTACGCTTCAGCGGTAAAGAGCCATGTTTCTACTATCGCATACTCTCAACTGAACTCAACCCAGCCGCTGAGCACAAAAAAATAAGCGAATGGCTCACTTCGCTAAATTTCTTTCAGCGACAGTCCGATATTTTCAGTGTTCGACAGCCCGAACCGGTGAATGGTTACTGGCTGACCCTCGGTTCAAAAGTTGGGAACTGGAATCAGGCAAAATCTTGTGGTGCCGTGGAATGCGTATGTTTCCCCCACATGAAAGAGTCCTTTTTCCACTGATTGTACCGATGAACAGCTGGTGCTGGCAAGACTGTTCTTTCGTGCGTCTGGTGAATTTGACTTTTTATGGTTCATTGATCATAGACTCCGGTTAGATCGATCGTGGTCAATCATTTGGAGGCTGACCTTCGAACCGATTCAATCGGCATCGCATGCATATATCTAAACCATAAAGAGACCGACACACACACAGTCTTAAATCTTGTTGCAAGCCTCTGCAAACAGCTTCTTGTGGACAAACCTATACCGTCTACGTTAATGGAGATGTACCTTCGTCACTCTCCTCGAGGCACCAGGCCCTGCCTAGACGAAACACTGAACGCGCTTCGCTTTGTCATGGCTGAATATGCGAAGATATATCTTGTCGTCGACGCCCTGGACGAATACCCGGAGGACGAGCGTAATGCACTCCTCGAATATTTATCGACAATCACGCTCGGTCCACCCATCATCAACTTGCTGATGACTTCACGCCCAAACATCACCCTCACTCCCTTCTTTTCGGATGTGAACGTGCTGGAAATTCGGGCAACTAACGATGACATTCGTCAATATGTTGAGACGCACATCAGGAAGTCTTCTCGATTATCGAGACATGTTCAGACTCGACCCGAATTGTGCGCCGAGATTTCATCCAAAATCATCGCGAATGTTCAAGGAATGTGAGCGTAATTCTTCTGTCGTCGGCCGATCCCGAGGACTTGTCTAATTGTTCTTCCAGGTTTCTGCTCGCGAAGCTGCATATGGACTCTCTTACTACGAAACACACCGTCAGCGCAGTGCGCGAAACGCTGCAGCAGCTACCAAAGGATTTGAACCACGCGTTTGACAGCACCATCGAACGAATCAGTCAGCAGAATACAGACGATAAAGAAGTTGCCCGCCTCGCATTGATCTGGGTGGCATATTCCAAGCGACCTTTGACTGTGCCAGAGTTTCTCGAAGCTTTGGCGATCGAACCAGACACTACAACTCTCGATGTTGATAATGTTTTGGACATCGATATCGTCTTGTCTGTTTGCGGTGGCTTGGTGATCGTCAATGAGGAATTGTCTGCAGTTCGACTCGTTCACTACACGGCGCAGCACTACTTGGACGGCATTCGGACGGATCAATTCCCCGATGCTCACGCAATAATTGCGTCGAGATGCTTCACGTATTTATCTTTCAAAGAATTTCCAACTATCAATCATCCTACTATTCGAGTCGATAAACCCGAGTGCTACATTGATGATCTTATTCGAGCCTCAACTCCTTTCGACGAACTCAAATGGCAGGAGGAGGACGAGAAGAAGAGGAGGAACGGGGCATCATACAGGGGACAATCCTGTGAAACATCCATTCCTTCGATACAGCCATACTGTTTCCAACATGCCGCTGATGCTTCCGGACTGTATCTCCTGGAACAAATCCAGTCCTTCGTTCAACAAGAACAGCGTCTGGCATGATCAGGCTTCTGGAGTTATCCGCATTGGCGGGCTTCACCTTGGAATTATCCGCATTGGCCATCATCACCCTCCCTGCTGTGGATTTCGGCAGCATCCAACCTAGTCGCTATTGCAGAGCACCTTTTAATGAAGGAGTCATTTCGAAGAACGCATTGAATGTCCGTTACGTTTGGCCGCATATTTGGGCACGTCAAATGGTGAACTATTATGCGATTCGGTGCCGACTTGGATTGCGTTGAACCTGGCGAAAAATACGGAACCGCGTTACAAGTCGCTGCGGTGAAAATAAAAACCATGGTGCGGCTCCTGGTCGAGATAGGGCGGGTGTAGATGCATTGGGGGACATTTTGGCACTGCACTTCAGGCCAGTGCCGATCACGGAAGCAACTCGATGGTTCAACTCCTCATCGAGCTGGGAGCTAATGTGAACATCAAGGCGGACGTTATGGAACTGCATTGCAGGCTGCGGTGTTCTCCGCACATACACCAGTTCAAACCTCCTCGAAAAGGTGCCGATCCGAATACACAAGCAGGGAGCGGTCCAAAAGGCTGCGTCCGGGACGAAGGGACTCGGATCGGCATTACAGACGGCATCGTTCAAAGGACACGACTGCTGGTTAAACTCCTTATTGATAATGGTGCAGACGTGAACTCACGAGGGGGGCATTACGGAACAGCACTTCAGGCTGCATCTGCTATGGGACACGAGTCGATAGTCCAAACTCTCTTGGACCATGGGGCCAACGTTAATGCCCAAGAGGACGATTCGGAACCGCGCTACATGCTGCATCGGACTTGGGACACGAGACAGTTGTTCGTCTCCTTATTGAAAAGGGTGCTGAGGTGAACTTACGAGTCCGGGATCACGGAACAGCACTCCAAAAAGCTTCGGCCAGGAAACGTGAAGCCGTGGTTCGATTTCTCGTTGAAATGGGGCCGACGTGAATGCCCCGGGAGGACGATTTGGATCAGCTCTGGAGGCCGCATCATACAGCGGACACGAGTCAATTGTTCGTTCCTTGTCGAGATGGGCGCAGACGTCGATCCGCAAGGGGAGCATTTTGTATTGGCACTCAATGCTGCATCGAAGAAGGGCCATCGGGAAGTGGTTCACTTCCTGATGGACGCGAGTGCACGATTATCTTCGTTATTAACGAGGTGAATCGAGAGTACTTTTGTCTTTTCTACAACCAGACTGGTGAGTAGTACTACGAGTAGATGCTGTCCATGATATCACTTGAATTTGTAGTCCTCTCCTATGCTCCGAGGTTTGAAATTTCAAATACAAACATAAGGATTGCTTGAAGAGTACGGATTGCCAGCAGCAATCTTCTTTGATGGAAAGGAAACAAAGACTTTTGAACCGGGCAGGTACTTAACACAGCCACGCAGGGCTCGCCGCGGCCAAGATATCTGAGTTCTGAACATCACTGTTCCGAAGGGAAACCAGTTCAACGGGAATTCGCGCTGTCTGTCAGTCGACCGAAAGAAGCTAAAGTCTGCTCCACGGGTTACATGACCTGGTTGGCCGTAATACTTATATTCCACACGTCGTTCTTTTTCTGTGCTATTTGAATTATTTTTGCGTACCAATGGATGTGAATGAGCCTAATGGTTCTGAAATTTGGATGTTCCTCCCTCGTTTCTTGGTCTTTTGCTCAGAGAAGCGTGGCTGGTAAGAGAAATTTATTTGCGCACTTCTCTCAGCTCGGCATGCATTACCCGAACTTCACCGAGATACTGTCTCCGACGCATTAACGGCTTTCGGAAAGGTCTACAACCTCCTACGGCCCTTCTTGTCCGTCGACCTTAATTTTAGACCACATGGGATCTGCTGATAACTTATTTCGCGATCGTCTTAGGTGCCTATCAGTTCTATTATCACAGAGACTACTTATTATACCAAACAAGTACACGGTCTGCCCTTTCTGGTGTGGCATTTATGCTAATAAGGCATTGGGGAGATTTGCGACTGTGTGCGGTTACGGACTGAAGGAGATTCAACCACGACGGAGACTCGGATAGCGTGAGCCGTGAATGGAAGGCTCCGGGGATACGCCAAGGGGCTTCCGAGATAAGAAATTTCCTTATATGGTAGGGGGGGAGGGGTCCCCTCTGGGCCGTGAAAAAAAAGTTTCATGACAACTTTTGGAATTTGAGTTTAGACCATGTTTTACAACACAGAAGGCTTATTGGGGTATTCTTAGATGGTTTTATGTTGCATCCTGACACTGGAACATATTCTGGGTGGTATCAACCACCAAATCCGCCTGCTGGGCACCCCCTAGGGCCCCTACAAACTTGGGCACGGTCATCAACAGTGACTTGGTGTCTTTCTATGATATCCTGATCATCTTCTGCATGTCCACTTACACCCAGGAAACTTGGGTATTCTTGAGGTAGATTCTCGAACAACGTCGGAGAACTCCGTGTTGCCGCATCATTGATTGATGGGCACAGCCTCAATTCCACTGTAAATACGTGCGCAAGGCATGAAATATGCTGTAGGTGAGTAGGTATGCCTATTATGCAGGGGAAGTAGCTTTGGGTACACAGAATATCTGTTTCTATTGTGTAACAGGAAGCGGGCAGGCGGGACTGGCCTCCGTATGCGTGGGAAACACCTTCCGAAAATGGGAATTTCCTCTTTTGGAGAGGGGGAGGGGTCCCGGATTTTGCTGAGAAAAAAAATTCGAGGGGTAGTGCGGATCTCGCGGATCGGCATCCCCTTGGGATACGCCGACGCGTTCTGTCTCTTTCCGGAATTTTTCCAGATTGAGATAAAACATGTGACACATTTTTTATTTATTTTGGCGATAGCCGGTGATGATTTTGAATTTTCTGGTTGAAATCTGACGCAGTTCTGACGCGCGGTGTGTACACCCTGCAGATGGGGTTAATGCAGCTGATTTTGATGGCACCGCCACGGTTGCGTGACAGCGCAAAGGGCACGCTTCCGAATCGCACCGGTATATATAGCGCTTACTCTCTACCTCCACGTCGCCACGATGGCGAGGGATCCTCCTCTGTTGTCTTCACGGACACCAACACATCGATCCCCAGCCAAGGTCACCATCGGCCATGTGTGGGTACAAATATTCTGTATTATTCCCTCTAACAGGCTCCACAGCCAATTGCGCGATGTTATAATATGCCCTAGGGAACGCGGCATTGTAAACTACGTCCAATCGCGGTCTATCATCGAGCATAATATTCTGGAGCCGGAGAAACCGCCGCGCACCATTGCGGACCTTGCTTTCCTACCGAATACTCTTACTTCGTTACCGGTGCCGGCTACGGACCACACGCTTCTTGCAGCGGGAGGACAGGACGCCGAGATACATCTTTCTCTGCTTGGACCGGAGAGCAAGAGTCTCTGGCAGTTCAACACCCATCTGGAGGGCTCGATCAACAACTCGATACTGCTCACGTCCCTCAGTCTGACGGATTCGAATGAGAGCAGCGTGGAGCCGCGTATGGCGGTCAGCAATAACGATCGCGTTGTTATGTTCTTCGATGTCCCGGTTCGCTCTCGCCCTAGTACAATTACCCAGGTTGGCGCAGTCAGATTCAATGTCCCGTTAACCATTGTGAGTGTTACATTTTATTCGGGCGGGGAACGGTCAATGCACCAGAAATGTGGCTAATTTAGAGGGATTCTCATACGTGCATCTGAAATGTTTGACTTCTTGAAAACACAAAGATCCATTGAGGTGCACATCAGAAGCACCAAATCCCTCTAAATCCCCATCGTTCGGGTGCCTTGGTCTTTGCGCCCTGTGCTAGAACTCGTATTCATTCATTTCCAGCCTCAATCTCGCCAGACGGCCGCACCCTTCTCTCCGTGGGCGACTCTTCAAAGGTCTTTTTACATCGCCTCACCGGCGGTGCACATGTAACCGCCGCCCCAATTGCTACCCTCACCCTGCCGCCCACCTCCAACAACCCTTCTTCTCCCCCGCACTCGTCGCGTCTTTCTCCACCGCGTTCTCCGCTGACGGAAGTAAGTACGCTGTCGCCTCGCAGGAAGGCTCTGTCGCCGTCTGGGATGTCCGCAGCACGCGTCCCCTTAAGGTCTTTCCCACCGACAAGACGCGTGGGTGCTCCGCCGCGACCACCAGCACCACCTGGCTCTCTGAGGACCCAGTCGAGTGGAGCCACCGGAAGTCACGCGGACCCGGCTGGAGCGCGCGCAATGTCAAGTTTGGCGGCCGACCCGGGCGTGAGCTTATGCTGTTTACTGAGGTGCGTTCCCCTTTGCTTCAAAGAATTATATTCGAACTCCTGATTATATCGACGCAGCACACCTCCCTGATCCATGTCATCGACGCGCGCACCTTCGAGGCGGAGGAGATCCTGCACATGCCCGCCTTCCCTGTGCCCCCGCCGGCCCATCCGCCACCTACGACCCGCGCGCGCTACGGACCGCCGCCTCCCTCTGTGCAGCGTACGCCCTCTGCGCTCGCCACAGCGGCGTCTCCCTCTGCATCCGGACACCGCACTACCCCCGCGACCCCGAGCAGCTCGCACCGGACGCGCATCGTGCGCACGCTGGAGGACGCCTTCCGCGTCGCGGCCGCGGGCGACGCGGACGTGCTGGACATCCCGCCACTGGGGGATCGTGCCGTCGAGCGCGAGGTGCGGCGCGTGCTGGGGCATCATGGGGTACCGGCGCGGTTCCGGCGCGAGGACGAGATGGATGTGGATTCGGACCACGCGGACTTACATCCGCGTCCACACGCGGGGCGAGGGGGAGGAGGCGATGAGAGCGACGAGGAGATTGAGGACGGGGAGCACGAGTGCGACGTCGACATTGACCTCGACGGCATCCTCTCCGCGCGCACGCCTGCAATGCTGGATTTGAATCCGAATTCAGATCTGGACCTGGATATGGACACGGAGCCCAACCAAGAACGGGACGCGGACGAGGAGCGCAATATCGCCGGCGCGTGTTTCGATCCGCACGGCGCGTACATATACGTCGCGAGCGACACGGGCGTCGCGGAATGGGGCGTCCGCGGAGCGGAGAAGCGATGGTGGGTGGACGGTGCGTGGGAGAGGTAGGGTAGGGGCGGCGCACCATACACGGCTCTCCCCCCTCGTCCTTTCGGGATTCGGTGCTTTCCGTTACTCGCCAGCCCTTGTCTCTTGGGTTTCTTTCTTCGTTACGATGTTTCTCCACGATCTCTACGACCACACACAATATTTATCCTACCCCATTCCTTCTTCCTCATTCCTATCCCACTCTCACTTTCCACAGTCCCTGAATCAAATTTGTATATTTACCGTACCCTGTACTTGTATGTCTGTATATGTTGTGCCTCGTCGTGTAATTTGTTTGAATTTTGGATGTACATTAGTTAGTTGACTCCAATGGCATATCCCCAAAGTTCTTGACAGACGAGGACGACGCTCATCTCTGGCTGTTTGCTTTTATGTGCCAGAGTCCAGCGTCAGATCAACGGCGCGAGCGCACGCCGCCGCATGCGCGTACGCAGATTGTGTATTTAATTATCTAGCATCTCAGCTAAGTAATTGAAACTTCAAGCTTTGCGACTTTAACCGATTCTCTCTCTCTCCGTCAGATCATCGTTCTCTCCCGTTTCATTCGTGCTAAAACGACGGCTGCCAGCGCAAATACACACGCATACATTCTGCCTCCCATACTACGCCAGGGTGCCGACTGACACTCTGCGCCGCCTCACCCTCGACTGCTGAGATTCTGCGTCGCGTCGTCCTCGCCTAGCCGCCCGAGCGGGTCTCTTCTAAACCTGGCACGCCAGCTCGTTCCGCGCTGGCACTTATCGTAAACGCTGGACGGTGGACGCAGCCGCGGCGGGTCGTCGTGCACGGGTGCGTAGCACTAGTACCGTAGTCTCAAGCCGCGAGGTTCACGACACTGAGGCAAGACAGCACGATTGAGGCAGCTTCGGCCCTTCGGGAACAGTGGCAGCAGCTGGACTCGGAAGCCGAGCGTCCCGAGTCGGTCCGCCACCTTCCTCTCATGATATCTCATCGACCACTTGACCCGAAGCTGATGCCTCGCGGAGCTGACTGTGTACCTTTCGCACCATGTCTGCGTTTGAGCTTGGGCTCTGGATTTCCGTGGCAGCAGTCGTAACTCTCGTTGTCCTCAACTTGAAGCCAAGGCACGTCCAAGACCTACCTCCCGGACCCGGCAAGTCCTGCTCTAAGATATACTTAGACGGAGGGGCTGAATTACACACGATTAGCGCCGACTAGCTGGCTTGTAGGGAACAGGAACCAGGTTCCTGCACAAAAGCCGTGGCGATGGTTCCAAGAACTTAACAACCAGTATGGCCCGGTGGTGTATCTTCAGATGGGGCGTACTCCTACCGTGGTAATTGGAACAGCCCAGGCTGCTTGGGATATCCTCGAGAAAAAGTCTCCTGTCACCAGCTCTCGCCCTCGGTTCATCATGGCGCGTCATTTTTTATTTTGACCCGTGGCTTGCTGAACACGCACACAGGGACAAGAGATTTTAAGCAACAACATGCGTGGTTTGATGTCTAGGAACGATGCGTTCTGGAGGAGATGGCGTCGAGTAAGTCTTACTTCTGATTTCGACGAGTTCATTCATCATTACACAGGTTCTCCACGGTGCGATGAACAAGAATTCATCTAGATGGGGGGCTTATTCATTTCAGGCTCATTCATGCAAAAGGCATCCGACACTTATAAACCAATTCAGAATCTGGAATCCAAGCAGCTGATGTTCGAGCTGTCCAAAGCTCCGACAAAGTATCGCGAGCATCTGGAACGCTACGCAACTTCTGTCGCTGTGGTAGTCACTTATGGCCGCCGGGTGCACGATATCTACAATGATGAAGTTGTCTGTCTTAACCGACAGACAAATAATTTCTTAACGAGCATCAAGTACGTCTGATTGATACTTAGGCTCAGTGCGAACATGTTTTAACACCTAACCGCCTAGCATTCCGGGAAAATATCTTGTAGAAAGCATCCCCGCGCTTCTATATCTTCCTAATTTCCTAACTCCTTGGCGTACTGCTGCTTTCAAGCAACGCGCGCGCGACATCGAATACCTCACGCGTTTAGTTCGAGAGGTGAAGACCAAGATGGCGAATGGTCGTGCAACCCCGTCTTTTTGCCGCCAGCTTATTGAGGAGCGGCAGAAGAACGACATGAGTGATCTCGAGATTGCATACACGTGCGGCAAGTATAACCGCGGTATTCTGTGTATTTCCAACTGACCATTTGCGTCAGGAACCCCGTTCGGCGCCGGGGCCGAAACTACTACGGGGAGCCTTTCGTCTTTCATGCTCGCATGTGCGGCCTTCGGGTCGTCCTTTATTCCAAAGGCTCAAAAAGAGCTCGACTCTGTTGTTGGTCCCGACCGGATGCCGACATTCGAGGACCTCGATAACCTTCCGTTCATCCGCGCGGTTGTGAACGAGACCTTGCGATGGCGGCCGGTCGCGGTCCTCGGCGGGACACCCCACGCGAGTACTGAAGACTTTGTGTACCAGGGCATGTTCATTCCGAAGGGTAGCACGATCATCGCCAATCTATGGGGCATCCACCTCAACCCGGTGGATTTTCCTGACCCTCATCGTTTTGATCCGGAACGGTTCGTCAATTCGCATTTCATTTTCATCTCCAAATCTCAAACCATCTGACCTCAGGTTCATGTCGAAGCGCGACTATCCTGGTCCATGGCAGCACTCGGTATGGTTCGTTCTGAGCACTGGTAAATGAATTCATCGCTGGTGTCCAGAGCTTCGGATATGGCCGGCGTGTATGCCCTGGGCAGTATCTCGCGTTAAACAGCCTTTATCTCAAGTGCGCTCAGCATTCACTCATCTATATGGAGCTTGCTGATCTTCGTGTCAGTGTTGCACGTATTCTCTGGGGCTTTGATCTCTGTAAAGCTCGTGACGAAGAAGGCAACGAGATCGACGTTGACACATTTGCCTACACCGACGGTAAAGTGCCAGTGTTGAGAATCGCATGCACCGTGACTGATGTTTGGTCAATAGGTTTCAATAGCGTACCTCAGCCATTTTCGATATCCATCACTCCACGATCATCAGGACATTTGGCCATCATCGAGAGGGAAAATGAGGCAGCCCAGGAAGAGATGAAAGCGTACGATTCATAAAATATTGCGAGAATTTCTTTTTTTCAAATTGTTGTACATCTGAACACAATCAACAAAAGATTGTAATTCACATAGTACAAGACCGCGACTCTACCAAGGCAATGCTCCTTCCTTCTCGGAGTAGGTCGCTGTCTCGCCGTCAGGGCCAAGGATCGCTAAACGTACGGCGTTCTTGGCAGCATCCTCTACCGTCCCTGGTCCACGGTGATTGTTCAAATCCGTTGCCGTGTATCCAGGATTGTGGATATTGACCTTCCATCCCTGCGGTCTGTATCTGTGCGCGTAACTCAACGCAAGCATGTTCATCGCTGCCTTGCTAGACCGATAGGCAGGCGCATCGACATAATGGTGCCGCCCCTTTGGATCAGCTCGGAGGGCGGCCGAGCCAAGGTCTGAAGAGACGAACACGACGCGGGCCACGGTCGCCTTCTCGAGCAGCGGAACGAATGCGTCTGTAGTCGCAGCGGCCCCGAAGATGTTCACAGCAAAGGTCCGCTCAAAGATTGAGCGGATGGGAGTGTCGCCCGTGGGGTCATTCACATGACTGTCGACTGAAATTCCGGCGTTGTTTATGAGGACGTCGAGGCGCCCGAATTTGGATTGAACTGTCTGCGCGGCGGCGGCGATGGATTTATCGTCGGTCACATCAATGGTGATGGCCTCTACAGATAAACCGGCCTTCTGCAGAGTTTCTGCAGCTTTCGTTCCGGCGCTAGCGTCTCTGCTGCTGATCAGGATGTGGTATCCTTCGTGTTGACCAAGCTGTTTCGCGATTTCGAAGCCGATGCCTTCCCTGCAAATCAGACATGTTGCATTTGAATTTGAACGAATACACACCTTTATTAGCACCAGTGATGAGCACTACGTTGGATGACATTTTCAGTGAGATGAGACAGTGGGTGATTTAATAATTTGAGATGTGTTGTGCAGGTTTTTATACCTGAGGGATACGATCAGAGTGGAGGCGGCTAGGCGGTTAATTTGCTAGGCGGTTAAATTGGCTTATTAAATCGGGAAACACAACCATTTCTCCTCTCGCTGCCGCAACCTGCCGCGCCGCGTCATCTTCTCTTCGAGACCGGACGTATACGTGATCTGCTGCAGGTCAGTGCAGCGGGCATTTGTCACACCGTGATGCGCCATCAGGTCGGCAGCCGTCGGCGGCGGCGTTCCCAACGCCATTTAATTTGGCAGGGCTTGAACTATTCCATTACACGCATGCATTCAGGTTCAAGAATGATTCAATTCTGGCCTGGAGTACGTAAACGAAGTTGAACCGTTCAATGAACTTGCAATGAACCAACCTTCCTGCGTCTTTTTTCTAAAGTGCGCATTGATATGTCAGGACAATATAAAAACGAACCACATTAGGATGGCCCCAATCAAGCAGAATCTGAGCCATTGGCAAGTTATTCTGAAGATGCATGACAAGGGTTTCCCAATGTTTGGAGTCATTCCGTATGGATTTAAAACAGCCACAGTCGTATGGACGAGCCAAATCCTTCCATATGATTATCCGTGAATCGACTCATATGGGCAACCAGGGGAAAAGCGGGAAAAGCTATGAAGCTGATCAAACGCATAAAAAGTACCAAGGGAACTCGACTGACATCTGTAGAGAGCCTATGTCGTCAGCAAATACTAACCAAAAAGCCAAACGGAGACGTTACTAAAGTTGCGGTAATACCCGAGAGATCGTCCCGCCCCTCACGAATTTTTGCGCCGCTAACTCGGAGTTACTCACGGATACATAATGTGGCTAACTAAAGCTGCTTGACTTCTTTTCGTATGAGTATGATCGCCACGGGAAAATCTAGATGTCATCTACGAAAGTGTATGGCGGCGGCGAAGGTGGTCCTTATGAGTGCTGAACAAATGTCAGCGAGTATCAAGTTGCTGCTGATTAAATTAAAAACCCACCGTTACTGTCGGAATAGAAACAAAAGACACGGAAGACGCTCTTCGATATCTCGTAGGTCTTTCGACTGCTGGAACTTTATTTGAAGGCATAGATCGTGAGTTGAATGGCCTTTGAAAACATATGTGTGAGGGAGGTGAAGTGCTAAAAGGTCGGTAGGCATTACATATCAGGCTGGGGAGAATCTTTGAGGCTCTGGGGTTCGTGAGCGCTGGGTATCAGATTCCGAGGTGGGTAACTTCGGGCTGAGTTCCAGGATCAGACCGAGTCGTAGCAATCGAAGAGTCAGTGGTGGGGCAGGCTCTGGTATGCGTACTCACAGGAGGAACGCCCACGTAAAAAGCGCAAGACAGCCTTGAAACGGGAGGCAATTGGCAGCATTTCAAGCCGTAGCACCGTGAAAAAAATCGGTGCAGTGAGAGAAGAGGGAGAGAAGGTAATCAGCTGGAAGCCTGGCTTTTCGCATCGAGGACCTGTCAAACAAGCTAAGGCGCCGGACAAGATCATATCAGTCCGAAGAAATGATATGAGTCGAAAAGGAAATTTAGAGTTGGTAACTGGCTACGCTGGCAGTATAAACTCTGGGGAAACGTAATCAGCTTGGAGCGATATTCTGCAGTACTGATACCAAAGATTGAACCTGAGTATGTGGTCGAATGGCCATGGAACCATTTCTTTGACCTCAATGGTCGGTGCTGACCGTTTTATACCTCTACCGACGACGTGAACACCGTCAGAACAGTACCATAGCTCGAACGTTGCTCGTTATATCGGCCAGTGAGATAAGGGTCTCTCGGGCGAAAAAAAAGCAGGCAAAGAGCTCCTTTAGTGCAATCCGAGGATTCGGGAATGTGTAAACAGCAAGAGCGTGACCAGCCGTGACGTCACACCTTCACTTCAACCACAACGACGTTCAGCTGGCAACGGACCTTGCTGGATGCCTGTATCCCACGACGATGCCAAATTCAATTCCTACGCATTCTCTGCGGAGCATACCTGAAGTGCCAGGCTCTGGTCAAGTTGCATCTCTGGTACCACTGCTAGTCTTCTGGCACGACGAACCGAGTCTCTACCCGCTTCACCTTTCTTAAACCCATCAGTCTGCCATGACATCCGCTTGAACTGCTGAACCGTCTCCCGAGCTTCGGTCCGAATCCGAATGCGCTTTCGAACGCTAGCCTCACAATCGCCCTTCCTCGACCACGCCTTCAAATAGCTATGCCATGAAATGTGGCTTCCCCAAGCCAAGATACTCACATTGGTGTACGTCTCATCCGGCACCACACGGAAAATCATTGATGCTAGGCCGTGAAGCAACCGACAGCTGCTTGGGCGGCGAACTGGGAGATGAACTGTCTGTCGTTAATTCTGGCTTTCCACAAGTCAAGTTTCAGCCTATTTCCAGCACTGTTCCAAATTGGCCCGTGTCACCCGTTAATTGTCAAGACCGTTGTCTGATTTACGTATCTTTCCAAGTAGTTATATACAGGATAGTCTCACCACGCCAAGCCAATTTCTCTCTCGGTCTTCGTCTCTTGTCAATGACGCCCCGAATCCCAGTGGTGCTGTTGGAACATATAATGGATGGTCTGGACGCAGACCTATCTGCGTCGAACTCACATCGATTCCAAGAACTATTGGGATCCCCGGCCTGTACTTTGGCGTCCTTTGTATATGTCATTTGGATGTAGCCGCCGAGTTGCATGCCGGAACAGGTCGGGAGGCTTTTTATCGCCTTGTAACGAGCTCGGCGTTCGGACGCCTCGCACGCGTACGATCTTTGCGACTTTCGAACTTGGACTGGACCTGGTTTTCCATCTTCCAACAATTCGCCGTTGAAACCGGTTTGGCGCGGCTAACACACCTGCAGAAATTCGAACTCCATTCGATGTCCTTCCACGATCTCAAGGGTGCCCTACGAGTGGCCAACTCCTTTCCGTTCCTGAATCACATCCGCCTCATCGACGTGCGCTTTTCTAAATACCTCGATGTGATATCTCCTCCGCCAAAACACATCAGATTCCACCTGGTTGGCAGGTTGTTGAAATCGATTCAGGCGATGCCATACCTTCTTTTCTCCATTGCTTCTGTGCAAATATTGCCGTCGCACCTTTGGGTATACATCTGCTCAAAATCTTGCACACCAATCCCGGGCATAATTCATACGTCGAGGAGGCTCTTCGCTCAATCGATTTCAAGCAATTCAGTCGGTTCTAGACCAAAATATCATTGTACGACGTTAATCATTTCTCTAGATGTCTTGCTGTTGGCAGAAAACTGCCAGTTATCCTCAAATATTTATTCAGTGAAAACGACATGGTATGTGCGAAATACAACAACTGAATGACTGATGCTATACTTATCTGATCATCTCAGATGCGAAGGCGGACTTTCACACCCGACTAAAATGCTTCTCATAATACTCCTGTGCATCCTCGATGGCATTGTGCCCAAGTAAATAAGCTTGAACTTCATACGCTGTCGAATCAAAACCGTTAGGAGCGTGCAGAATTGCACCAGGTCTGCACGCACATCGCAAGTACAAACCCCGCTTGGACGGATCCGTCGCTTGCTCAAAGGCTTCTCTGTTGATGTAGTCACCCCGTGGCTTCCGCACCGTTTGATACGCTGTGAGCCTGCTCGGTACATCCTCCCTTTTAGTCCCGAACGGCAGCAAGCAACCGAGTGCTCCGGCCTCTTCGATAGCAGCCGCTGCACCTTGACCTAGTGTCGGGAGAGTTGCATGCGCAGCGTCACCGATGAGCGCTGCTCGCCCGCGAATCCAAGTATCAAGAAGTGGCAAAACGCGCAGCTGCCATTTGAGAATCGGACTGTCCGCCAGCGCGAGAAACGCGAGAAATTTGGGATGGAAGTCGTGGAATGTCTGCAGAAGCTCCTCTCGCGTCCCTACCGGAGACCAGTCTGAAAAAATATTGACTCTTGACCGTTGAACTGCTATATAATTATAATGTTACTGACCTGGATCGTCTTGGTGCGGGTCTGCGTACAGAGCGACGAGGTTCATCACGCTCCCACTCCGGCAAAGGTACATAATGGCCATGCGATAATCTTCTCCTTTATCGTACACACCCCTCATGCCAGAGAGTCCACCGGTGAACCAGTCGGTGTCGTCAATGTCACGCAACTTGGAAGCGTCGATAACGCTGCGGAAGCAAGAGATGCCAGATGCAGCCGCTGTCTCAGCGTGGCCCAATATAGTGGTCCGTATTTTGGACTGGAGGCGAACGTTATCGCACTCTCATAATAAATGAAATGTGGCCGCACATGAATACCATCTGCTCCTATGACGAGATCGGCTTCGATGATTTGTCCGTCTTCCAGCGTTACAGTCCCGTCCTCGGGACTACAATCGATGACTCTACTCCCCAGGCGAAGCTTAGCGGGTGTTCCTTTGCCTTCACTGACTGCCAGACGCATCAGTTCGTCGTGAACATCAGTTCTAAGACACAACAAGCTCTGCGCATGTCAGAATTGCACTCCTCAAATCATTCGGAAACAAACCCTATTTTGATCCATGTCGGGAAGCAACCAGCGGCGAGCCCCGCCTTCGCCGCTCTGGGCGTCGAATGCAGTAATCTGCGTTGGGTTGCAAGCCGAGACGATGTTGGGTATGGATGAGACCTACACCATCATAACTAACACCTTTCAAGTTCTCCCTAGATGCCCCCAAGTACTCCAAGACTCGAAGCGAATTCACCTGCACGCCAATCCCGGCCCCGACTTCGGTTTTGATCTCGGACGCTTCGAATATCTGTTTCAAGATTAGGCCTGCGGGCAGAACCAGTGTATTCAGGCCAACCTGAACTAAGTGATCGCTCCTGCGGAGCGCTATCGCAGCTGCCAAGCCACCGATGCCTGCACCAACCACGGACACAGTCAAAGGTTGCGGCGAATCTTCGTGAGCCATGGGTGGTCGAGAATCAATGTTAGCGATAATATCATTCTGTTATATGATTCCGCGGCCGGCGCACGTCACTGGCCCGGCGAACTGATACATGACGCCGATTCACATTCCTGTTTGATTCCTGTCGCATTCCGGTACTGATGCCGCCGGTTTCCTCTTCAGTCCGCCGGCGCGCGTCTCCGCGGCAGCGACGTTGCGAAGTCGACCGGTCGGAAGAGGTTGGTGAAGCAACAAGCACAGAATTCAACCACCCTAATTTAACCGACTGGAGGAATTTTTTGCGTCATCGCCAGCAGTCCAAAGAAGGATCAGTTCACTGTAATTTGAGGGACGAGAGTCTACTACTAGTGCGCCCAGAGAACAAGGTTGAACAAGATTGGATCCTCTCCGTTGTCGCGCAGGATATTTTCCATCTATTTTCGAAGCACACAGTGGCCGTGAACGGAACAAGCACATACTCATCGTAAGAGAAGAGAACCTCGGACAACACAAGCCGGTAGTGCAGCAGCAAGATCATCGCCGGATCCAGAGAGAACCAGAGTTGGTTTCGCAACCAAAGCGTAATCCAAAATAGGAAAGTTAAAGCCAAAAGTAGCAAAACCTTCAGGGAGACTTGCTCCCGTAATAACGGATACACTTGATTCAAGTCAGATGGCCAGAGTGGGGGGAGACAAGGACCTAGTTATGTTTGGCCAGAGACGTTGCCAGAAGTCAATCGCAAGTCATGGTTCCCCCGCAAGCCTGAGGCAGGTGCAGCCGGCTTCGTCAAAGATTGATGCTTATCACAGAGAGCCTGCCAGATGTGTTGCTGCAAATCTAATATTTTAAACGAGCGATTTTTTATTTTGCGTTCGCGGGCACCAAGCGGGCACTCAGATGTCAGAGATCACCGTCGTGGTTTGGATTCAAGAGCATCACAGCGTGATTGTCACGTCACGCCCGACTCCAAGAGTCTTCTGTCGTTTCCTCAATATTCACATCCTGTTCAGTTCCCGAGATTACCCAAATGCCGCCCAAGAAACAGCAACCCCAGGGGAGTTCCTCAAAAGTCAAGGATGACAAGGTGATTTCGGCCCATGTTACCCACCTGGAGAGCACTGACTGACCAAGGTCCTTAGACGTTTGGCATGAAAAACGTTCGTGTGGAACCGTCCTAATACATCGAGAAAAGACCTCATTCGGTGTCTGCGTTCCAGAAAAATAAGTCTGCCAAGGTCAAGCAAGAGGTAGCCCGAATACAGGCGCAGGCAGCGGTCACGGGCAAGTCTCGTACGACCGTCGAGAAGGAAAAGGAGCAGCAGCTGCGCGCGAAGGAGAAGTTGGAGGAAGAGAAACGCAAGAAGGAGGAGGCTGCGCTCCTCCGACCTGTGCAGACGCAGAAAGTGCCATTCGGTGTCGACCCGAAGACGGTACTCTGCGCGTTCTTCAAGGCAGGGCATTGCGAGAAGGGGAACAAGTGCAAGTTCAGCCACGATCTCGATATTGACCGGAAAGTCGAGAAGAAAAACCTGTACGCCGACAGTCGGGAGGAGAAACTTAACGGTATGTGTTTTCCCTCGTGTGATGGATGCCTTTAAAGCAGATGCAGATACCATGGATACGTGGGACCAGGAAAAGCTTGCCCAGGTTGTTCTCTCCAAGGCCGGAAACCCTCGGACAACGACAGATGTACTGCATTGTCTCCGTCGTTTCCGTTTCTCCAAATTAAATTGGCTTTCCAGATCGTATGCAAGCATTTCATTCAAGCCATCGAGTCTCAGAAGTGCGCATTTTCCAATACACAAATCTACCCTTTGACTTGGTCTCCAGATTCGGCTGGTTCTGGGAATGCCCAAACGGCGACCAATGCCAGTACCGACATGCTCTGCCTCCAGGATTCGTCCTGAAGGCTCAACGAAAGGCGGCCGAAGAGGCGGCTAAATCTAACGTGATAAGTCTGGAGGAGTTCCTCGAAGTTGAGGTATGACGAACTATCCTTATATTATTCTATGCCTAACGCGCTGTAGCGACACAAACTCGGTTCCAATCTGACGCCAGTGACCCCGGAGTCCTTTGCAATTTGGAAAAAGACGCGAATGGACAAGAAGGAAGCGGAGCAGGAAGCCATTCGCAAGGCGAAGGAACAGAACCGCACCGCCGGGAAGAGCAGCGGTATGAGCGGAAAAGATTTGGTGCGACTTTTCGTTCGGTATCCTTCATACTTAGTTCTGACTTGGGGGCTCCCGCAGTTCGAGTACAATCCCGAATGGTTCGAGGACGAGGATGATGGAGACGCTTCAGACGATTGGGACATTATGAGATTTCGGAAAGAGAAGGAGGACGAGGACGCTGCTGCGGAGGCGAAACGTATTGCTGACCTTTCTCTCCACGAGGGTCTACAAGACGGTGGAGCGGAAGGCAGCGGTGGAGGGAGGGATTAGTTTCCAGGAAATGTATTATAACAATTTCATTCCTTGCAAAACACGCCCATCGACTCCGGTACACATATCGTATAACAGCACTAACACTACGAGCGGTGTCTAGTCCTCGTCGTCGCTTCCGTAGTCCGCGAGCCCTAGCCCTTCCTTTAGTGGTGCCGGGCCAGCGGCTCGGGGTGGAGGAGCAGCAGGGGCGCCATTCCTTTTCCGGATCTCTGCAAAGTACTTCAAGCCCTCCAGCGTGTCCGCACTGAGCAGGCCCTTAGGCTGCGGCGGCTCCTCCAATGCCATCGGGGGAGGTGGAGCCTCCAACCGCCGCCGTTTTGCACCTGGCTCGGCAGATTCGTCGTCCTCGACATCATCGCCGTCGACTATGTACCCCTCCTCGTCCAGGACATCTCCGTCCTCCAGTGCACGAATAGTTCGCATTGCATCCACGATGCGAGGGTCGATCTTGGCTTTGATCACCTCCTGGCCCATGTCGACTAAGCGCCGCTTTTCAGCGACCTTCTGGACGGGGTTCGGGTCCTCCGTCGCCCAGCGGACGTTGAGGATTTCATCGTTATCCATAGACTGGCACGCCATGGCCTCCTTCGCAAACTGCGCGTGAAGCTCGGAGACGTATGTCACGAACGCGACGCTGCGGTACTGGAGGACTTTGACGGCCCAGCCCGTTTCAGAGTCGTCTGCACAACGAAGCTTTAGCGAAAATGACCACAAGCCGAGCCAAAGAGGAAACTTACCTCGCTCAATCTGGCCCCACTCTTTAAAGTGACGCATAACGACTTCCTCCGTCTCCAGGCCGTTTCCAGTCTCTTTAATTCGCCCGATGTATAACGTCCGATTCTGTCGGTTGAAGCTCCCCACGCCGCCCATGTCATCACGGTAGTCTGAGAACTTGTCGCGTGCGAAACAGTCCTTAGAACTGTCGGGAAGCTGGTCGTTGGGATCTGGAAGCATGTGCAGGTATTCGCACTCCCAGCCATACGGACAGCATCCGCGGGCAAAGTAGAGACAGGTGTACTTGATACCGGTGACGTTTGCACGCGTGAGGCCAGAATCGCGCTTAATATTACAGCGGGTCTGAGACTTGACTTTGCTGCATGCATAAACAGGTTAGCTACTGGCGTATGTAAGGGAGAAAGGACAAACTTTGAATAGCTGTCCTCGCGGTCCCCACCTGCCCACTTGTTATACCAGATATCTGGCGAGCTGAGTCAAATACTGCAAATGAGAAAGGCAAGACAAACGTACTGTATTCCTTGCCCGTTTGTGGCGCTTCTGTCTTCACTACATCTCCGGGCTTGACCTGTTTGCGTGCAGGCTTTAGCTTCTTTTGTTTTTTGGGTGCTACGACCGCAACGGCCGGGATATCGTCTGTGGTTTCCGACGCCATGAAAGTCGGGTCGAAGGTGTGACTGTAACGAGTCACAGGCTTGCTACCAGTTGGAACTTCTGCTTTACTACCTTGACCCTTGAACTTTGAAGCTCTGGTCTCGCTTGGGGAACAGTCTGAGACTCTATTAAACGCATCTGGACCTCTGGCTACCCTTAAAAAAACCTTCATGATACTAGACCTTCTGCAAGCCGTGGCTTCGACGCAGAAATGAAGGGACTCGTGTCTGCTGTCATGGAGCAGGACTCTGCGCAGTCGCACCAGCATCTGCGACGGTTATGACAGGCGCATGATGACTGCAACTTCATTCTGTAGGCGCTCGACGAGCCAAAAGATCGATTACACCGCAGCCAGCTTGAAGACTAGCTGCCTGCCTCAAGACAAATTTACTCTGTCGTCGGCGCATTCAAAATCAGGATCAAGACCACTGCTTGCGATGTCGATTCAAGTCGCGCTACGCGCCGCGTGGGACGGGTTTTTAGTGCGCGACGATTAGAACGGCGTCGCCACCGAGGTCGATTTGCGCCTACGAGACGAGTGGCGAGTGGCCTACTCGTGACGTCGTAGAACTGGGGGTATGATCGCTGGACGTGGCTTGCCGGCGGACTATGTCGTGCCACCCCGCTGCTCTGTATTCGACAACGACAACGACGACCGGGAGCCCGCCCGACATCGTGCCGACTACTTCGACTATGCCACACTCAGTGACTCGCTGCTTTGTGCCCTTCCCAACACACGCCCTGGCCTGCTCAGCTCTTGCCTTCCGGACCGCGAGCCGCGACTGCTCCCCGCCAGCAACTCGGATTCAAGTTGTCTGTCCTCTGCGCCGTGCTCTCGATCCTGCACCCTCATTCGCCTTCATCTCTGCCGCGCCTGCAGCAGCCCTATCAACCGTTTTGGGGCTCTGCATGACTCTGCTGCTGGCTTAGTTGTTCCTTTTGCTGGGCCAGTGCTCTCGCGCGATGCTATCCACGTCCTCGAGTGTCTGGCAATAGATTTCAGAGCACAGCCACATCGTTGCCCGATTTGGAAGTCTATGAAAGATTTTTGCGTTCGTATTGCAAGTGGGGTCTCTGCGAACGGAATGAAGTGTCTGCGTGCGCGATGTCAGGCCACGTTGAGTACTTTAATCGAGACTTGTGAACGCCATTGACATCCATCTGTCAGCACCCGCTATTGCATCCCGTCTCTTTTCCGGGCCGGCCCTGGATGGAAGTGCAAGTGCAGGGGAGCTGTCGAAGTACAAGCAGGTTCACGCGACACCAAGCATACGGGATACTGGCTGGATACACGAGCAGACCGCTATTATCTATTTCCTGCCTCTTCGTGAACAAATACTGTCTAGTGACTCATTCCCTTGTTTGAAAGGCTCCATCGACGGCGCTGATATTGGTGGGCATACAACAGCTTCCTAATTTAGGTAAAATAAGCGAGTGCGGAATCCGAGTCTCTGGAGAGAATTTCAAGTGCGTTCCGTTCTTGGTTTCTGGAATTTGGACTGGATATCGGCAGATCCATATGAAGACGTAGGTAAGAACCAGGTTTCACTCTGGAAAAAGTGAAGCTTTAGGGCGCCTAACGTCGCCCACAACCCCGCCCCTGCCCCTGCCCCCACCCAAGAGGAGCTCGATCCGGCTCTGGCCCAGCAGGAGCTTGCGGTGTGCAGGCGCGGATCACCGGGACGGGTCCGGGCCGGCATTCCGGCCCTGAAACCTTTAGTTTCAGGAACGTTCTTAGGTGCGAGAAAACATCACTTTTTCCAGAGTGGTTTGAGGGTTTTCCTTACCCAAAGCTCTTGCGTGTCGTGACTCCCAAATCCATGCAGGATTTTGAAATGGAAGTTGCGCGCTACCTGCATCTTCGTCTAACCCAAATTTGTCCAATTAGTATTCCAACCTCGTCGACGATGAAGAAAACAATTTTGGAAGAAATCGTGTAGGAACAGATAACTTTCACATACTTCCACGCGCCCATGACTATAAGCCAACGTCTCATCCCGCAGCGCTGAGCGAACCTTGATTTCCCAATTGGGTCGGGAGACTCGGGATCGGCAAAGTGAAAATCAATTGGTCAAGATCTAAAGATCTAATCTTATCACTTCCATGATCCTACTACATCGATGTGATCTTAATCCGAATCATCGATTCGTCTACCATGTCCTCTGTGTCGCTTTAGGTGCTGTGTAGTCTCCCTGCTGGAGCAGGTCAGATTTCTGGCTTTGCAGCATTGGGTGCGTCAATAATCCTGCCTCTGACTTCAATATTTCTCAAAGTGGCCTTAGGTGGAACATGCATTCCGAAGCATTACCGGCGGACGAAGCGAGTGGAGATCTTCTATATCGTGTCGAGTCACGCATTCCCGTCGACATTTTGGAGCTGATATTCGAAGCGGGGGTACGGATTGCACAACGGGAATTGCCTGCTCCCCAGAAACCCATTGAAATCGTGGTATGCCACATCAACAGACGATGGCGAGATACGGCGGTCAACTTCGCAGTTCTGTGGTCCTTCATCCAGGCCTCATCTTACGAGTCGCTGGATAAACTCGAAATCTACCTGACGCGGTCCAAAAACCATACCCTTTCCATACGGCTCTTCGCATACAAGGCATATTGGACACCTGAAATATTGGTAAAGATGCGGCCCCATCTGCATCGTATCCGCCAATTTCACCTGATCACGGATTTCTTCTGCTCCTCGCCGACCCTTAGTTCCCAGTTCCAGCCATTCGACATGCCAAGGCTCGAGTGTTTATTATACACCCCTCTAGACTTTGCCGAGTTTGAAGGCCCTCCTCCCTCATCACCACTACTTCCATTCACAGACGGGGCCCCTCTGTTGACTTCGATTCGAATCAACGGTCCTTTGCTCGATTTAATACGGCCGCCTTTCTCCGGAATATCCCAGTTATGTCTTACGGAGGAACGCTTCCCTATTCCTCTCCGATCGATATGCAAGATTCTACAATCTTGCACCGCCCTTGTCAAATTTTCGTTCACTGGCCACGCCCAGCGTCCACACAGGCGACTTGGAACCCTGGACGACATTGTGCCTTGCGTCCTTCCCGAACTCCGTTATTTAATGCTCTCCCATGGCGGCAACTCCGACGTCATCCTAACGCTGATTACTGCCCCTAAACTATGCAGCCTGCGTCTAAACAACTTTGACGAAGGCGATCTGGCCTATTTTCTTCAATCGCCGTCGCAGGGTCCGAAATTCGCAGCACTGGAGTCGTTGTCGTTCTTCGACAACACATTTTCCATCGATGTGTATCACGACATCGCTCGTGTCTTCCCTGCGATCCGGTCCTTCTCCTGCCTCAACTCGTCGTATACCGACGACGTATTGGAGTTCCTCGTACCCCTCCCGACCTCGAGCGGCTTCACGCACATGCCGTGGCCCAAACTGGGCTCATTTTCGTTCAGCCAGGCCCAGTTCCACGAAAAACACCAGGCGATGTTGTGCACCTTGGTGTCCGCGCGCATTGCGTTGCGGTCGCCGATACTCAATTTATACCTCGGACATAGCAATCGGCTGTTATTGGACACCGAGCGGTTGGATTGGCTCCGAGAGCGGCTGCGCGTGGACGAGAGTAGAGAAATGCCGGAAGACGAGGAGATGAGCCTTTTGGCAGAGTTTTCGTCTGACTATAGCCGTCCGGCCCGTTGGTGATCGTGTGGGTTGAATCTGAACATTGTATTCAATACGGTATGCCGGCTTCCATTCGGTTTGGAATTTACTCTCTTTACATGCATATATTTCTTCTGCTATGGCTTACTGCAGTTCATGATCACTGTACATACCTACTTGTTGTACGGTTTACATTTGTCGGATAATATTGCGGTTTTACCGCTTGCGATGTATTTTAGTCTTCCGAAGTCAAGCTTTAACTTTCTCCTGGTTTCAACAAAAAAAATCATTGTCGCTGTCGTTTAACATGGTCAGGTACAGAGGCTGCTTCACTCGAATCATTGACCCTCGATTGGCTCAACCCGAGCGCTGAACGCTGAGCTGTCGTCAATTCGCTGTTTCGTCAAGTAGTATGTACGGGATTTGGATAAAATTGCCTTGTGATGGAATGAACGCCATATAGTCCCAAGCCTGAGAGGGGACAGCGGTCAGGCGTCGTGCACGAGGCCAAACAGATGTCTGCAATGGTGTGTGGCAGACCACACACCAGACACGTCTGCCGGCTCAGGATCGCTCTCGTATTTTGTTTCGGTGCTGAGCGTTAATCGATGGTGCGGAATGATGCTATGCATAATATTCTCGGGATCGTTAGAACATCATGATCCAGCGAATTGTAGGCAGGCAAAATCTGCACCAGACTTGGAATTGTCCCAAGAAAACAAACTCTACACCTCATACAGCGGCGGCGCCGACGCGCCGTCGTCCTTCTTGTTGTCCAACGCTGAGATATCCAAGCCATGCACGGTACGCACGTTCAGCGCAGTGTCAGGGTCTGGTGCAAGGAATCGCTCGCGGATCGCAACACCGCAGACTGTGCAGAATCCGTGATAAACGGTCCGATTCCCGAATGTATACTCTCCCAACGAGTCGAGCCCCTTGAACGTGACGTTCGTCGTAAGCGGGTAGATCCAAAGCGCAGCGTCCTGTGTATTCGTTAAGTATGAGGCGAGAGCAATTCAAGTCAAAGGGGTCGGACCCGAGAACAAATGCTGCAATTGCAGTCCGTGGTGGTAGTAATTTTGTCAGGGCTGAGAAGGGTATAGCGTACCGCGCCGCAGTGGCAGCTGCCGTGGTACACGTTCGTCCCAGCGGCGACATGGTCCACGGCGACGGGCTCCGGAACCTTGTACAGCGGCTCTTTGGCGGCACCATCACTTGTGAGGACTAGTAGAGAATCGAGATCTACACCCGCGAGGGCTCGGATCTGCGTACAGCTTAGCGTGCGCTGTAGCATGAGGCTTCGCAACCACATACGTTGATCGCGAATTTCTCATCGAGAGAACGAGCCATTACCGAGGTTCCGCAGGTAGGACAGAACTGCTGGCACATTACCAGCTGGACGCGAATCGGCTGTTGTAAAGACGCACCTTGTGCGCCATCGTACCCTTCCCAAACTTGTAGCTCCTGAGGGTGCTATTTTCGTCTCCCTTCACGATCTTGAAGTCTTCTTTGGCTGGAAAACACCATAGATATCCGTTCTGTTCGGCCCGTCCGTGCTTAGTTTCTGGCATGAAATCAGAAAGGTACACACTTTGGAACAGATGCTGCAGTTACATGCAAAGGCTTGCTTGAGCTCTGGCAGCTTGAATGTGAACTTGAAAGCACCACAGTGGCAATTCCCTCGATATTCGATTGTCTGCGGAGTCTCGGACATGGTGGTTCACTGGTGACTCAACGGGATTTCCCGGATCGGCGCCGAGGCAATCTAGGCCCTCGGCATATACGGTTCAAGGTCCGATCCTGATGCGGACGGATTGGGTCGAAAAAAGGCCTCCCAGTCAGATCACAATGCGGACATTTGCGCCCAAAAAAAAGGCCCACTCCGATCCTACACGCTGACGGAGACGGGTGGCCGGACGCGAGGTCCGGAGAAGTGCGAGATCTGATATATGAGATGGGAATCTGAGCTGCTAGGATTGAGGGGAAGATTTCAGACGGTTGGAAGACCAGCCGCTGGTCTCTATATTTTCTAAGAACTGTGCATAGTGCTCAAGTTGAGAATATAGTATCCAACCAGGATGTCTTACTTCCAGAGTGTCTGTATGAGTTTAAATCTATGTCTGGGGGAGACTCAGACATTGATATGAACTCAGAATTGCAGAAACAGCTCAAACCTCGAAATTTGATGGCAAATGGAGCTTCCGCGATTGCTCAAATGATGGATCAGGGTGCATGGGAAAATTGAAATGAGGTTGAATTTGGGATCATATACAGATATGATCGAAGGCATGCACATGAGACTTTGTATATGCCTTCTGGTGTGTAACTGGGTTGCGATCTTCGAACTCCGGGCACTCCAACAAATATACCAACTCTCTGAGGGTGGGACACTGTTGAACTTGAATGACGAAGAATTTGAGACAATCAAGCAAGGGGCTCCGGAGATAAGAAAAAAAGATATCACCTACAAAAGTTTTTTTCTAGAGGTTCGCTGACCCCTCCCCCCTTCCCCTCCTTCTATATCGGGAAGGTGGTTCCCACCCCTGGACCGGACCGACGGGGCCGGCTCCCAAGAGGTATCAACATCCCAATGGTTTGCAACTCGGTAAGTTACATTGATGTCGGTCTCGCTGCTGAGCGCTACTGTATGCAAACCGTATGTGCTACAGGGTTTCCCCATTAATGTCAGTCTTAGTTATTCAATATCACAGTGGAAACAAGTCAAAAGACACACTTTCTATATATATTGTTTCGCTATTGAGATGTCGTGTCTTGGGGCGCGTGAAAGGTACACGTGTAAGTGGAGGACGTGATCGCGAAATTTGTCAATGTATATTCTGAATCCATGCCTGTCATTGTCTGAGCCGTGGTCCCGGAGCATTCCGAAGATCACTGATGATTGATGGCGGTGGGCTCGGCGGAATCGACACTTAGGATATTGACTATACAGTGAAATTCAGGTGTATTTTGAAGAATATAGTGCCTATTTGCTACCTGGGTGGTGTCCTAGGCAAATGAGGCCATTTCAGAATGAAAAAATTTTGACCTACAAAAGTTTTTTTCCTAGCCCCGCCAGACCCCCCCCTCCCCTAGCCGATGTCGGCTATTCTTATCTCCGAAGCCCCTTGCAATCAAGTTCATCTGGTGCCCAAGGCCCGAAATACATGTACTGCAAAACAAGTTGAATTGCGAGTGCAGCAACAAAGTCTTGACAGTGGTGATCACTCGTCTATCAGGGTCGACCGATCATGATTGCCATGTTGGGAAAAATGTACCGAATGGCAGTCTATAGGCGAACATAGAATTCAAGTCCATCAGGGACTTGGATTCTGGATAGTAAAGCCACCATGATCCAGTATAAACACATGTTGAGTGGGGACACTCAAGATTTATGTTTGGGGGAGATGATAAGCCTGCAAATGGGCCAGCCGCGAAAACATTCATTTTGTACCCGGTTGCACCATTTTGCAGAGTCAATACATCTATATTTAGCTACACATATCGGGACGGTTCAGTGAGCAAACTTATACAATGATTCCGGCAAGGAATCAAAGTTAATAAGGCAAACTGAGCAATCGCGGAAAGTGTTACCCAACCATCTTGGAAACAGATTGGGGTTTTAGTAGCTCAATAATCCCAATAACATCGAATATTATCCAACTGGACTGTGGTTGACTCAAGAGAGCACCTAATACAAGTCGAATCAAGTCGACAGAGTTGCTAGAGCAGTTGCGAGCACAAGTTGTTCAAAATGTGACTCATTGACAGTCACAGTGTTGGCAGTCACACATGTCGATGGGTTGTTCTGAGGTTCAGAAAGCCCTGCGCCCAAGGTTTGATGCATCAGATGCCATCAGTCAAGTGCCTATAGCTTTCGGGGATATACTATACTCTTGGAGATAAAGTATATCAGTCAGCTAGTTATCCCGGGGATAACTTATCAGTCAGCCAGTTATCTCGGGGATAACTTTGTCAGCCCATAGATATCCTAAAAATAGCTCGCAAAAGCGGTCACAGGGTGATACTCCAAGGAGCTGTTTGTTAAATTCGCACTTTGGGACATTATTCTTACTACATTCAGTCTATATTCAGCCAGTTTCTATTTATTGTTTGATTTTGGTTCATTATTTCGCTCTTTTCACTATTAAACTGTCTTGTATTTAACCAAACACCTGTACACATGTCTCATAGTATAAATAGGCTAGCTATTATCGATGTAAAGGCACTGGAGACAGTCCCCCTTGTCAGCAGCTAAGCTATCAGCTGGTTGCTTGCTTGGGTTAAAGTCTCTGAGTCTATTGCTCCAAAGAGGGAGTGTGGGAGTTGTAATAAAATTGTCGGTGTTGGATTGATATTTTCTTGAGTTGCGTTTGGACTTGGTCCAACAGAATCTCAAGAAGATCTTGATCCAGTACTAGAAGATTGCTCTTTTCTGTTGGACGAGTGAAGCCTGAAATATTGCTTCTCGGTCAATAGAATTGAAGTCAAGCTTCGTTCATTTGACAAAACTACAAGTCAGTTGGTTAAAAGCCTTTGACAAAGACGGATCTGAACTCTGAATATTTGGACGCGTGATTGACGGTTTCATAACGGTTTCGTAAACGGTTTCGTAACGGTTTCAGACGCGCGTGAATATACAGAGATTAGATCTCTTTTGTGGACTTGTTATACGGGATATTCGGCTATTACACACTCAGTCGCTTCAGAGCGACTATAAACTGTTGAACTTTACGTTCCAACAAGTCCCTAGACACTGTTGAGTGCGTGGGAAACCAATTGATCTAGTTAGCCACTTTCCGTGGAAAGTCTAGCATTAAATTGATTGCTTCGTTCTTGCTTCAATTCAAAGAGCAGTTTGTTCAGGTTGCCACAGCCTATACTGGGTTGGAATCCCCGAACTTGCACGTTTGATTTGGGTGCTGTTAAAGTGTTGGTTGAGTGTATTTGTAGTTGGTGGAATATTTGGTGTTCGCACTTGAGTTCCATTCCGCTATAGAGCACATTTCCGGCCTGGCCCCAAGTCCAGCGTTTCACCGAGCGAGAGGAGGGCCAAGGAAGCAAA
This sequence comes from Mycena haematopus, assembly GCA_029281435.1. NCBI lineage: Eukaryota > Fungi > Basidiomycota > Agaricomycetes > Agaricales > Mycenaceae > Mycena > Mycena haematopus. The sequence goes on from JARJCV010000064.1 coordinate 58,462, forward strand.
AAGTCATGTTGTTTAGTATTACTTCAAAGGTTTGATCTTGCTTATAAATATACCATATATGGTATACCGCGCGTTATGGGATTTTAAACTCAGATCGACAGGTCTGTCTATCGACAGAATTCATAGACAGATCGACAGGTCTGTCTATCGACAGAATTCATAGACAGACCTGCTCAGGTCTAGTTACAGCTATTGTCAGTACCGAAGGCGCGAAATGAAAATTTCCGTTTTGGGCAGTTTTGATCGTTTGCAAAGAATTGTCTCTACTTCACTCAGTTCAGCACGGATTGACTTGTGACATAGCTAGAACTTCTGGAGTAATTTGTGCGCAATTAGTGATAGAGCCAAATGCATGGGGATATCATGTTTTTGAGCCCTATCAAAATCCTGCCCAATAGATGAGATTTCCGTCTATTGAGCTCAAATCACCTCTAATGGGTCTGATTTTTCTCGAGGACTGATGCACAGTGTTCTTTGAGATTTTGACTGAAGAAAAGGTATTTGTATGCCTGCCAAATATATATTTGCAGTTCACAATGTATTGAGACCCATCGAAACTCAGGTATACATTTCCAACAAGGCATATACCCACTTTTCCCCTCAATTACAATCTTTGGGAATGCTATAGGTTGGCCCTCAAAAAAAATCAGGCCCATCAGAGGTGATTTGAGCTCGATAGACGGAAATCTCATCTATTGGGCAGGATTTTGATAGGGCTCAAAAACATGATATCCCCGTGCATTTGGCTCTATCACTAATTGCGCACGAATTACTCCGGAAGTTCTAGCTATGTCACAAGTCAATCCGTGCTGAACTGAGTGAAGTAGAGACAATTCTTTGCAAACGATCAAAAACTGCCCAAAACGGAAATTTTCATTTCGCGCCTTCGGTACTGACAATAGCTGTAATTAAGGGTTAACCCTTAAGCCAACACTGACTTTGAGTCTTAACCAAAATCTTTAGGGTTAATCTACAACACTACTATTCTTGTTAGTGATGCAGTCTCTATCATTACGTAGTGTCATGTAGAAAGTAAGTGAGTTGGCAGAGATCTTTAAAGAGAAACACTTTTGATAGCTTCAATGTTTGGATGATTTCTTTAAAGATCTTTATCCAAAATGCACTAATCGGCAGAGTTGAAGATATTTAAAGATTGGTAGAGATCTTTAAAGAGGTGCAAGTATACGCATGTCATCTATATCTTCAAAGATCTTGAAGATCTGGCCTCAACGAAGGAGCACTTCTTTAAAGATCTTTAAAGATCTTTAAAGATCCTTAAAGATCTAGACCATCTTTACGGATCTTTATATATCTTTATAAATCTTTGGCTAAACATTGTGCTAAAAAGCTTTTGTCCAATAAGGACCTTCATACGGAAATGAACATCAACACTCGGATATGAACATCAACTTGATTTGTGGCCGAGTATCATACGTTGTGTGTTCGGTCTGCCATATAATCGGGCGAGCGAACACGAACGCTAGCTTATAACAGGAATCAGATACCTCGATTTTAATTAAGTGTAATATGCCGACTTGAGAATCAACTTGGAATCAACTGTGGGAAATCTCGGAATGTTCCGCGCTGAAGTAGAGGTTGAGCCCAGCCGTTCACCAACGCATCTTCTGCTACATTTGCAGCGATATCATTTGCTTTTGCAAATAAGATATTCAACTGCCAAGGATTTACCTCACTTCACCTCCATGGTTATGAAACTTCTCTAAAAGCAACCGTGGCAATGTTCCATGCCGAAAGGCGCCTGATTGATTGCCGCCGTGGCTGTGCTTGATGTTCGGACTTGGTTCTTTTTTGCTCTTTCCGTCGTGCCGTCGTAGCCTAGCAAGCCCGTCTTGGGAGACATCACTCAGAATAGTTCTCCATTTAATTTGGCGACGAGATACCCGCGCGCTCAGGCTGCAAGCGAACAACCAGCAGCAGCAGACCGTTAACGCACCGGCGCAGTCTTTCCTAGTCGCCATCACCATATCGCACCCCCGTCGGACGCGTTACCGCAGGCCTTACTTTGCTTAGGCTAACACGTCGTCGCCTCCCAGCTCAGCGCCGATTTCGACACCTTCCGAGCTCTCCCATCATCTAAGTATCCCGCTACCATACCCAAACCCACAACCGCCGCCGCGGAACCCAACCAACCCCTCCCAAACCAACGCACCCCTGCAGAAAACCATGGCCCTCTTCCGCGGGAACTGCACCCCCTCTCAAGCACACGTGTGGCTCCGCACACTCGAGCGCACATGGCACTACGATACGCCGGACGCGGAAAAGCTGTACCAGTTTGAGAAAAACCTCCACCCCGGAGGGGAGGCGGATGGGTGGTGGGACGGGTTGGGGGTGGAGGAGAGGGACACGTGGGGGGGCTTGGTGGTGGCGTTTGAGAGGAAGTGGCCGTCTCCTTCTCGAAAAAGGGAAAAGGCAAAGGCAACAACAGAGGAGGAGCTGGCTGAGGCCGAGACTCGGAGGCGACGCGCTGCGATAGACGCCATCATCGAGGAGCTGGGCGCCAACACCCTCCACCTGCACGAGCTCGGCCAATACGAATACGTCGACGGCGCCCCCGTCCTGACACACGTCGCATGGGCCGAACGCACCCGCACGCTCCTGGCGGAGCTACCCAACAGCGACGACGGCATGCTACTCAAAAGCACGGTCCGAAGCACACTACCTGTCGCGTTCCGGCGCCTCGTCGGCCGTGACGGCGCTGCGCTGGATACGTGGGAGAAGTGGTTACGCGCTGTGGAAGCGGTGTCGCAGGATGCTATCCGCGATGTGCATGAGGAGCACGCAGCGCTGCACCACATTTGCTTATAGTGGGACAGGATGTTACTGCAGGTATTGAACGAAAATCAACTTATTAGACCGGTACACCTAACTCGTCGACGACCCCCACCGCGTCGCCCAGCGCCCCCATGAGCTGCCTTTTGAACTCAAAACTCAAAACACAGATCACGCGGATGTGGAAGAGCAAGACAGGCGCAGCGGACCTCGAAGGGACGCAGCTCGGCGGTCCCAGAATATTAATGCCGACGGTGCAGGCGAGGTGCGCACGGCGGTCGGTCGGCGACGCGCGCGAGGGTGGAGCGGACGGTGCGCGTGGCGGCGGGGGTGGAGACTGCAGCTGTGAGGACTCCAAGGTCGCGGATTGGGTGAGGCCCGGGGGCGCGTCGACTTTTTGCGATCCGCCCATGGTTGTGGTGGATTGACGAACAGGACGCTGCGGGGGATGGGAGCTGGGAGGGGGGCGTGGCGGCGGGAGATCAGACAGACTGGTCACCGAATCGCCGGGACTTATCGACGGCACTTCATAGCGGGGGTGGCGACTCGCGTCCGAGTTCCATGGCATCGACCTTCCCCCGAGTCCGGATGTCTTCCAACTAATACGTACCGCCGCGCCTGCCTCGCGGACCTCTACTCTATAATACGCGCTGCTCATAAGTAATGGGGACGCCGGGCGAGTGCTTTGGCTTTGGAACGTCCGCTCATGGGCGTCGGTGCCGTGAGCCTGGACTCGGACGCGCTGGCTGTCTTCCGCCGTTTTGGACGTTGCTTGTCTGGAGCACTGCCAAGCTCGATGCAGATGGCGCTACTGTACCGAATCCCGATACAGTAAACGCCTGTCGCACAGCCAATCCCGTCATATGTGTGTTTTCATTCCAAAACCACAGCCGTCCGTTGCAAGATCCAAGTATTCCGGTCCCGGTCCCAGCGCAGCACAATAAAGTATCGTACTACGATCAGCACAAGTGACAATAAGTAGGCTATGTATGTATCCCGTAGTATGTATCTGTGATGCCAATACCGAATGAATTGAATGAGGAACGACAGCGACGACAACAGGAGGCGCATTAGGAGGGAGGAGGGGGGACGAGAGTGCGTTTTGGGTATTTATGCGTGCATGTATATGAGCCACGAAATGGAACGAAAGAAAAAAGATGCTATGAGTGAGTCTGTCTACAATACCAATCCCTCGCGGCGCAACAAGACTGGCTACATCCCGCCATACGCCTGCCCCGGCCCAGGCGACGCCCGTCCGGTGGCATACCCCCCCGCATACGCCTGCCCCGGGCCCGGCGACGCCATCCGCGGCGCAGGGCTCCCCGTGCGCGACGCGTCGGTGTACCCCCTCATCGGGCCCGGACTCGCGCGGCCGGCCATCTGCGTCATGGGGATCGCCTCGCCGTGCTGCGGGTCGTTGAATGCCGGGGGGACGGGCCCGCGGTACGGATCGTAGTAGGCACCCCCAGTGGCGTTGGGGTCGTAGTGCCCCGCGGCGTTGGGGTCGTCATGGTACGGCTGCGCGAGCGCGGGGTTCATATGCGGCAGGGGCGGCACCGCATACGGATCGTCCCCCGCATGGAAATCCGCCGTCGAGCCATACGTATTCGCCACCGACGGCGCGCGCGACATCCCGCTCTCGCTCGCGTCGCTGAACCCCGCCCGGCCCGTATTCGTCACCGGCATCGCGTGCACGTCCGCGTTCCCGTCCCCCGAATGCGCGTTCAGCTCGGGCCACTTGATGTTCTCCCCGTCGTCGAAGTCGAGGCCCCGCTTGCGCGTGAACTTCCACACGAAGAAGGCGATGAGGCAGACGAGGGCGGTGCCGCCGGCGACGGCGAGGCCGATGATGCCGCCCGTGCTGAGGCTGCTGCCGCTGGGGGACGGGGCGGCGCTGCTGCTGGCGGCGGCGGCGGCGCTGTTGGCGGGGTTGGGGATGGTGAGGGACTCTTCGACGGTGACGGTGTTGCCGGCGGAGTCTGTGCCGACGGACTGCGACAGCGAGACGACGGAGGCGGAGAAGGAGGAGGTGCTGGTGGGCGGGGGGGAGGACGGCGGCTGTGTGGGCGGGGGGCTCGTCGGCGGCGGCGACGAGGGGGGCGGGGCGCTGCTCGACGTGCCGGGGTCACTCGTCGTGCTGGCGAGGCTTGCGGAAGAGGCCGGCAGGCTGGGGGTGGAGGCGGCGGAGTCGGTGCCGTTGGAGCTCTGGGCGCTGGCGGCGAGCGCGGCGGCGAGCAGCCACAGCAGGGGCGATGTCTTCATGGCAAAGGAGAGAGAAGCTGTCACACATCATCCAATTTTCTGTCACGCAACCGATTTCCGCAGCTTGGCGACTCCTTGATCTCAATGGACCGCTTTTTCGGTCATCTTAGCCCTCATTGCAAAAAAATTCAGCATCTGACTTTGTGGACTAGGAAAACGCATGTGACGCATTTAATTAGCGCCTTGCTTGGTACTGACTACTGAGGTTAATTCGTGCCTAGCTGACTGCGCACCAGCGTCGTGGTCGTTCAATCACCACTGATCGCCGTTCAATCACTACACCGACAGCGACTGCCGTCGGAACCTTCCGTTCACTGCCTTGCTTGGCGTTCCCACGGTTGTTTTTCGCACATCTCAAGTTGAAATTCCGACTCGGTTCGAGTGGCCGAATACTGAAGCGCATTTCGAACCCTGTGCGGCGCATACTAGTAGCCCGCCCTCTTCTCCGAGTCCGATTCGGTTATTTATCAGTGCTAGTTCGAACCTCCCGTCAGGTTCAGGCCTAGGGTCCAACATTTGCTTGAACCGCGGGGAGCAGTGATTCCTGGGGCACAGTGAAGGGTGCTAAATCAAGACAAGTCCTGGCAATTGGATAAGAATAGCACCTACACTCCACAGTCCCGTTGGTCGCGTGGCGGAAGTTGGGCAGCATTTGAATGTCCTTGCACGATTTTTTATATCTTTCTTTCTGTGTTTCGTCGCGGTGTCCGACCCGGGGGAACATTCTAAGTGAGGGAAGGAATGCATCCAGCATGTACTACTAGTCTGATAGGTCAATGCGTTCAACGACTGCTGTGTGGTGCAACACCACTTTCAGTGTTGCGCCGAATCAGTAGTACACGATCGCACCAGGAAGGACACATATTCAGCTAATAAGAAGCTGAGCTGATAGCATAGAGATGGTACAGACATAGCCTCATAGTTATACCCCGATCTGAACTCAGACTTAGCGCAGAACATTCCCACGGTTGCTTTTTCCCTTTCCTTTCCCCTTCCTTTTCCTTCTTCTTTTCAAGTGCACTTCATCCTCACCTTCGAATTGGAATCGTGACTCGGTGCATAAGAGCTCATCCGGCATTCCTCTACTTATTATATATTTAGTTCCGTCGGTGCAGCGACTATATGACATTGTGATTCAGAGTTCCGTCGGTGTGCAGGTTCCGTCGGTGTGCATCGAGTTTCTGGCGCGCAACCGCAACGTTAACGTACAGTATCCCCTTTTACCTGTCAAATCCGAGTTGGACATCTACTAAGTATTGCTGAGAAATCGGTTCGTGAACGCCGAGCTCAGGCTCTCGGCATCCGCGCGGCGCCCGGGCGGCGAGGTTCAACCTCAAAATTAAACAATCAATTGCTGAGTCCTTTGTCCTTTGACAATTCGCGGGCGTGGAAGTGTACCTGCACCACTTCAAGTTCATATCGGGACAAACCTCGACCTCTTCGAGTATTTAACATCGAACAAGTGCCTTCTCGTTAGTTTTTCGAGATTGCAAAGAGTTTCGCATATGAACGCTGCCCAACGCAACAAACGGGGTCTAAGAGACTGTGATTTTCCTCCATAATGAAACACGTTACCGCGCCCACCACAATATGTTGACCAAGGTTCCTCTTTCTGTGTTTCGTCACGGCGGTTCGGGGGAACGTTTGAAGTGAGGGAATGAATATGCCTCGCTGGGAGGGAAAGTACTACCAGTTTGATAGGTTGATACATCGCTTGGTTGCACTAACTTGCGGGTACTACTAGTACTCGATGTGATGCAGCGTCGCCGTTGGATAACTCCGCCAGGAGCTTGCGGGTGCAAAGTCCAGCCCATGCGATGTGTGTCAGGACGGAGGTGCCGTCGACGTATTTGCCGAGCTCGTGCAGGTCGAGAGCGTTGGCGCCCAGCTCCTCGATGATGGCGTCTGTTGCACGGAGTCGCGTCTGTCGGTCGCCACGTCGCCTTTACCCTTCCGAGAAGGCCACCTCTTCTCGAACGCCACCACTGTCCCAACACCCCTCCGCCTCTCCTCCAGGGTGGAGACCTTTTCAAGCTGGTACAGCTTTTCCACGTCCGGCGTATTAGTATCGTACCTCCATGTCCGGTCTAGAGTGCGCAGGCACACATGTGCCGTCTCGGGGGCGCAGTTCCGCGGAAGAGGGGTCCCATTTCATCCGCCGAGTCGGGCGAGAAAAACTGGAGCTAGGCAGAGTCGTTCCGCGTTAACGGCCAATCTGGTGGTGCTACTTATGCTGCTGCTAGTTGGCCCAATCTGTAATATGTATCGGTATTCTCGGTCTGCAGATCTGGTGGTGGTCGGCCCGGGTCGACGGTCGTCGGTCGTAGAACGCTAGAAGCTAGTCCCTCGTAGACAGACACTTCAATACAATTGATCTCGTACCTCGATCGCCGAATGCCGAATGAGTCTTGAGAACCCGCCAAGTCACCTTGGCTGGTGTAGCCCAACAGCCGGAGAGAAAAGGGATCCTGGGATCTGGAGTGTTCGGTCAAAGCAGAAACCTTCATTCAGGCCAACTCCACCTTTGGCGAGCTGCAATCGTCTGCGCAGTGCGGCCATTCCCCCAGGTCCATCCCAATACATCTCAAACCCATCAAGCCCACGATATCGTTCTCAAACGACCTGCGCATATCTAGCTTTGCGGCATGGATTGCATTGACAGACACGGCGCGCCACCAAGCCTAGATGCGGATTGCACCGTCATTCTTGCATTTCTGCTGGAATCTGCAGCATGCTCAGTTCTTTCTATGCGCCGAGCTTTTGCTTGGTCTGGAGCGTAGACACAGACGAGGAGCCTCCGAGATTTATTTGCCGTCGCTTCTCGTCCCCGAATAATGGCAGCATAGACTAGGTGAGTGTAGAGGTAACAAGAAAGACGCGCCGTGTTTGACGCTGTTGATGGCTCATTTCATCGTCTGTTCTAGACGACATCCTTGGAAAAAAAACCGCAAGACTCAAGAGTGCAAAGTAGTAAAACATTCGACAAGGAAATCTCAAGGATACATTCAACATCTGCTTTTTACACGAGGCGCCATGTCTGGGTTTCTCCCAACATGTCCCCCGCGACCGCATCCGCCGCCTGAGTCTCCAAGGGTTCGACCCAAGCTCTCCACTCACAACGCAACGCCATATCCAAATCCAAGGCGTCTCTGCTGCGACGCTCCTTGACTTGCTCGACGCGGACTGCAGCAGGATCTTTGAGGATCCCAACTACCGCCTCGGTCCCAGTGCCGTCGTTCGACCAAAGCGGGTGCAGCGTCACCACGGCGTACACAGCGTTTGGGTCCCACACCACCGGTTCATCGGCTTCTGGAAAAATCTGGACGCGAAACCGACGATCAGAGTGCTTCATCGTGATCGCGACCTGCGAGCCGGCCGCGCGGACGGGCTCGAGAATGAATCCAGGGTATCGGACACTGAAACCTTCTCCCTTGAAGGACACCGCCGCTTCAAAGCCCATGCCCCTTGAAAAATCCCCAGGCTGTACCCCCATCATCGTGGCCGGCGCCCAGCGGTAGTTTTCCCGTTTCATGCGCTTCTGGTGGTGGAAGATAATCCCCGGGCGGAAATGACGCATTTGTCGGAGTAAGACCTCCATCCTACCGGCGGCGAGTGCCGTCTCGCGCTGCTGCTTTCTATCCTCCTCCGAAGCGCCAAGGACCTCGAGCCCGTCGACCGAAACGGCAAGGATCTCACGTACGTCGAGCGCCAGAACGGTCGCCACACAGCCCGCCTCGTCCGACATCCGTGTTGTGGTGCGCTGCTGCAACGCATGGAGAAGCGGGGGGAGCAACAGCCAGTTGCCCACCATGGGGTCCCCGTCTACCTTCATGTCGACAAAGTCTTGGAGGATCACAAAGTGTCCCGATATGGCGGTGCGGGCGGACCGCGGAAAACTGCCCGCGCTCTCGCTCTCGTCCTCCCGATCTTCCGCGGCCGTGATATCCTCCACGCCATCCGAGAGCTGGAAATACAGCTGTCTCGCAAACATCCCTTCCTGGAACGTCCAGAGGCGATGAACCCAATTCGACATGTAGAGGGATATGGCCTTTTCGTGCGGCGTGCTCGAACGAGACAACTTCTGGATACCCGCATCGAACACCAGGACCGCAAACGCAAGCTTGTACATGTCCCCCATCCGTGCGATCGACTCGTTCCGAAGAGCCTCGTGCTCTTTTGCCACGGGGACGCAAAGTGTGTCCATCCAGAATCGGACAGGATGAGGCCCGTTGGGGAAAACGGAATCTACGCGCGTTTGTATACGCTCCAGCTGGCACACCGGCAGGGAATTCTCGTATGGGTTGCCCAGTCCGTCGGCCCATCTGTGGAGTTGTGGTCGGTTTAGGAATTATCAGTAAAATCGACGACGTACACATGCGAAATCACGACAAATGGCTGCTTCAACTTGTACGCATCCTCCACGATGAACCCGGAACGACCCCGCCGATGTCCTTAACCCAGGATAAGACCGGAATCCCTTTCGCTTTGATGATGTCTACCACGTCCGCTGTCGCTACGTCCTGGCGACACGTCCCAGTGTGCGTGTGCGCGATAACGTACTTGCTCCCGTCGACGTTCCTCGCAACGCATGCGCGCTCATTGCATCGGCTGTGCAGGCTAATGTCATCCGGAAACTTCGAGAGCATGAGGTAATATTGCCCGTCGATCCCGACGTCCAAAAACAACCTCCGCACGTCCAACGGGCACCAACCGGCGTTCAAAAGTGTTGACTTGATAAGAGGACTGGCTCCCCAGCCCATATTGAAGGTACCGACTTGGTACATCTCGCGTATCGCCCCGGTGAAAACAAATCCAAGGGCAATGATCGACATGGAGATTTCCGGTGCGACAGGCCAGGGAATAGCATTCGAAGGTGCATGCATAGCCCCGTCGTACTCTCGTCCTTCAACTCCGCAATACCGGTCGATATAGGTGCCCACTTTTTTTATCAGCGCGACAGTCTTCTCGGCCGCCTTCGAGTCGGCATCCCTGTTCCCCTTCATCCGCCAGTCACGGAGCCTGCGAGGGAGGGCCTCTGCAGTCGTTACGACGACCTGTCCGGATTGCCTGCTGGTGAATTCCGCAGGGTCGACGTTTATTCCGTTCAATTCGAACACGGAGATGAGCGTGCCGAAGTACAGCCAGGTCTGGAAGAAGGCCTCGACTTCCGCGGCGGTGCGATCGCCAAAGCCGTTGCGGCCCATGAGCTGGTCCTCGGTCCATCCCTTGCGGTATGGATATTCGAAAAAGTCGTCTCCGTCGTAGAGTTCGGTGCATCTAAACGGTACACGAATATGCATTGCCCCGTCGGGAATCGTGAAGTGGTCCATGGCGCGGGAGATGCAGATCGTAGACGGGATCGAACTAAGGTAGAAGACACACAAGTCAGCGAAATCCAAACAGTTATAATGAACATACTGCTGAACGCAAAGCGTAAACTTAGTCGGTCAACGATGCTGCGTTCCAGATACGCGATGGCAAGCTGGAAGACCGAAGGAACTGGTGGAATACAAGTATTGGTATGTCACCTTGCCTATAGTAGTATGGCGAGCGCTAGTTGTGCAAGACCATTCTACAGAGCGAAGATACGGTGTCACTGAGGTATGGTTTATAATGGCGGTCGCAAGGCGGTCGCTAGATGTGCAAGACATTCTGACAGGACGGATGTACAATTACTGCGACACGCTATGTTTGGAAGAACCTTCAATTTGACACGTCTTCTCGGTCGGTCATTCGGGTGGACCGCGAGTCCGATCCAGGATATCTATCACATGGTAGCTCAGGTAAAATCCCTGTCCTCAAAATAACTTTCGAGGCGCCTAAGGGCAAGTACCTCCTTGAGACACCTCAGCCAGCGGCCTAAGTAACTCGTTTTGAACAATGAATTTCCTTTTTGGGACGCGGGCGGTGAGTTGAATCCGCAGATTGATGGCTTCTTTTTCGACACAGCTGAGCAAAGCACGAAAGGCCCGTGGATTCTACGAAACTTGAAGGAGCAGTGTCTCCAAATTTACAGAAGTGCAGCCAGTGCCGGGTACCCCATATCATAATTGTGATTTCTTCAGTCCTCGGAAGCCAATAATCCACAGCAAGAATGAGTTCCTTGTCGAAAGGACTCAAAGGAGACAAACCAGAAGAAAAGTTCAAGGTTAAACGTTGAATTCGGAATTGATGGAGAGACTAAAATGCATCGCAAGCGGTCAAACCGCAATATTTTCGGACAGGCGTAAATCGTACAATATGTACTGTGATCATGAACTGCGGTCAGCCAGAGCAGAAGAAGCATAGTAAACGCAACGGATAGGTGGGATGCGGATGCGGATGCGGTGCAAATGCGGTGGGCGGGCGTTTGATCTCAATGCTTTCCCTTCGAATTCGTACTACGTAGGCGCCACCAAGGCGGCGGCGGCACGCGCTGTCTGAACTCGATGCGCATTGCGAGGATGTGCCCAGGCTCTCACTTTTATTACACTTTCCATGGCCATTGATATCTTCCGCAATCTCTATCTGGCTGGACTTCTGCTCCTTCATCCAATGGGAGCAGTGCCGTTACTCATCTCAGCTCGAACTCGACATGAAATGCGCGCCTGCCCGAGTCTGGAGCACGATCATAACGAAGCCCAGAAACGTTGTCTGCGGAGCGCCGTCGGCCAATAAGTCCCGGCGATTCGGTGACAAGTCTGTCTCCCGCCACGCACCACCCAGGTCGTGTCTGAGCCATCCCTTGTGGCAGCAGCAGCACCGCCAGTTCCGCACGTCCCAGCCAAACATGGGCGGATCCGCCATCGAGCCGCAAAAAGTGGACGCGCCTCTGACTCAGGCCGCGACGTTCCTCGTCCTGACAGTCAAGGACACCCCCGAGGCCACCCGCACCGTCCGCTCGACCGTGGCCAGCGTTGACGATCTGGCTAAGAACGTCGCCGTGCGCGACCTCAGCGCTCAGTTTGCCTGCACCGTCGGCATCGGCAGCAACGTCTGGGACCGCGTCACCAAGCTGCCCCGACCAGCCGAGCTGCATCCCTTCGTCGAGATCAAGGGCACGGCTCACACAGCCGTGTCGACTCCCGGCGACCTGCTCTTCCACATCCGCTCCGAACGGCGCGATCTGTGCTTTGAGTTTGAGCGCCAGCTCATGGACGCGCTGGGCGACTCGGTCTCGGTCGTCGACGAGACCATCGGCTTCCGCTACTTCGACCTGCGCGACCTGCTTGGCTTCGTCGACGGCACCGCCAACCCCGTCGGGCCGGCCGTACCGCCCTCGGTCCTCGTTGCCGAGGAGGACCAGGCGGCGTCGGGCGGGAGCTACATTGTGGTGCAAAAGTATGTGCACGACATGAAGGGCTGGAAGAGCTTGCCGGCCGAACACCAGGAAGCGATCATCGGGCGGACGAAGTGGGACAACGTCGAGCTCCCCGACGCAGCCCCAGCCGCGCAGAAGAGCCACAAGTCCCTCGCGACCATCGAAGGGGAGGACGGGACCGAGTACGCCATCCTGCGCGACAACATGCCGTTTGGGTCCCCCGGCGCGGGCGTGTTCGGGACGTATTTCATTGGGTACTCGGGGCGGCTGTGGGTTATTGAGAGGATGCTGGAGCGCATGTTTGTGGGGGACCCGCCGGGGATGCATGACCGTTTGTTGGACTTTTCAACGCCGCTGACGGGGTCGACGTTTTTTGCGCCGTCTGCTAGTCTGCTTGCTAGCATTGAGGTGGAGGATGATTGATGGCAGCTTCGAGTGCGATTCCGGTTTTTGTTTGACATCGAGTTCTGCGAGCAGTGGCTCTGAATCCTGGGGACGGATCTCTAACTCTGAAGTATGTATGTACGATAATAGGTAACATCGAATGTAAATTTTTTTGTGGGGAACTCGTGAGGGACATTGAAGTACTTGTTTCACAGCGCTCAAATGCGATTGAACTCCCTGCACATAGGTTGATTTTCGTTCGATACCTGCAACGTGCTGGTACTACTAACTAAGTCGTCGCGTCGCATTTACCTTTCCCTCTTTCTTTGTCTTTCTCGGCCACCTCTTCTCGACCGTCATTAACAAGTTTCCCCAGGTATATATCTTTCTCCAAGTCGTCCGCCTCCCAAAGAAACTTTCGAATCGACCCACCCTGTCCTCCCGGGTGGAGCCCGTTCTCGAACTGGCACAGCTTTTCCGCGTCCTGCGTATTAGTATCGTACTGACCTCTATGTCCCCTCGAGAGTGCGAAGCCACTGGCATATGTGCAGTTCCGCAGAACAGGGTGCCATTTTCGTCCTTTTAGTTGGGCGAGCTGGTTTGAGTTTTGAGGGGTTGGGGCCCGGGACTGACGTGTGGGTTTGAGTGTGAAAAAAAAAAGCTGATAGAATGTCTTCTAGTGTGGAGCGGGATGGGAGAGCTCGAATCGGAAGATTGGCGAAATCGTCGCTGCTAGTGGGCTGGGAGGCGACGACGACGTGGCAGCCTAAGGTATTACCGTAAGTAAGGCCTGCGGTAACGTGTCCGACGGGGGCGCGATGGGGAGAAACTGCCAGTGGGGCTACTAGTAGGCTGGATATTCCGCGTCAACGGCCAATCTGGTGGTGCTGCTGGTGCTGCTGCTAGTTGGTCCCGTCTGTAGTATCGGTATTCTCGGTGTGATGCTGGTCGTAGAAGCCAGATTGTAAGTACTTAGCGCGTGGGTATCTCGCCACCAGATTAAATGGAGAGCTCTTCTGTGTGATGTCCTGGTTCCGCAACCCAAGACGGGCTTGCAAGGGTTGAGTACGACGACACGACGGAAAGGGCAAAAGGTTGGCAAAAGGGCAAGAAAGAACCGAACATCAAGCACAGCCACAGCTCCAGTAAGTATGATGATCAGCGATCACATCGGGCTTTCGGCACGAAGCATTCCCACGGTTGCTTTTTCGCACTTGATCTTCATCTGGAGAATTGCGACTCAACGAAAAAAAAGCTTATCTCTCCTTATATGTACATGCGTCATTCAGAAGTTCCGTCGGTGCGCAGCAGGTGGGTCCGAACAATGAAAAGTCTCGGCTCATAGACCGCGGTCACCTTCTCCACCGTTATCTGTCGAGTCCGAGTCGGATATTTGTTAGTGCTGCAAGAACCGGTGTAAACCTCGAACGGAACGCCGAGTTCAGGCTCGAGATTCAACATTTTGCTCGGCGTTCGGGCGGGGAAGCTGAATTGTTTTTCTGGACAATGACTACTCATCTGGGCCAGGAAGTGCCACTGGCATACCTCCAGGACTTCTCATTGGGGAAAAATATTGACCTCTTAGAAGCATGTAACATTGAACAAGTGACTTGTCAATTCTTTTATTTTAAGGAACCTCAGTGGTCACAGCGGAACATTCTGATTCCCACGGTTGCCTTTTTCGCACTGCTCATCTGAATGGAAGTGGTTTTACGGGAAACTACCCCCCTTCTATAAGTGCTTCATAAGTATTCCGTCGGTATGCATCGGGTTTCAGGCGGACGGGTCCGCGCAGTGCGGCGGCCCCTTTATCGAGTTGCGCAAGGCTGACGTGTCTGTCCCAATCGAGATGGATCTGAGAGAAGCGGTGTCTCATCGGAGATCGACGAGCGCACGATCTATTCTCGATATTCTTCCATCCAGGTGCTAGAGATATTCCAAAAACCTAAAGCAACTGTGACAGCACATGAGCTACGAATTCTTCGCGTTTTGCTGTCAAAAGTCGAAATCCATAAGTAATCATTTTAGTTTTCTCAGCGTTCGCTTTGATCCGGAATTACTTAAGTGCACAATGTACTGCATGCCATTAGACCCGCTCCTTCGCTGGCCCCGGCAGTAGCTTTGAGATCGCACCAGGCCGAGCCGTGCAAGAAGAAGAATAGGCGGCCTGGAAGAAACCAATCCGAGCTCGAAGCCATATACGTGCATACATTCTGGCCCGTCAGTGAGTGCAACTCAAAGACAGAAGTTGAACACCGTGCGTGGTGTTGGCGTGCTGTCAAGTCAAACCTTAACAAGCAGGGAAGTAAAGTAAGGTAAATCCGTGGCAGTTGAACATTATTACAGGAATCATAGGACTTTGAATACTTCCAACGGCAGGCGGGTGAACGGCGGGACGCAAAACTCTACAGCGCGGAACATTCCGAGATTTCTCACGGTTGATTCTCAAGGTCGGCACATAAACATTAGGTATTGATGCCTGTGATAAGCTGTTTTGCGTTCGCTCGCACGGTTATATGGCAGACGGAAAGCGCTACGGATGACATTGTACCACGGCTGACGTCCCCTTCCGAGTCGGCCAAAAATTCAGTTCAGAAGGACGCGTCACACGTCAGCTCAGCATCCGGAAGTAGAACGATATCGAAAATCCCACTGAAAACTCCATTCAGCAATTAGAAAAGACCGCGAAATAATTTCGGTCCCATTCACATAAAGCTTTGAATCCCGGTGCTCTTGCACTCAGTTCACCCCATGACCGCTCCTCTTCATTCGATTGCTCACCCTGTTCTCGATATTGCAGCTTTTATCCTTGACAGCCCACCTACCCCAAGTGGTCAGGCTCTCCGTGTCGCCGCAAAGCGCTACAGATTCTTGTGCAACATGCCGCAGCGCGGGATCACCCTCCTTCTGCTCCACGGTCTCGGGCAACGTGCGTACCTACCCGCGCTGTACAGGCTACTGATGGACGAACATTTCAGACAAGGAGCAATGGGAGCCTATTCTCGAGAAGCTCTTCGCTTTACACTCCGACAGATCGGATTTCCCGCAGATCAGGGAAGCGTGGGCGCTCGACTGGCAGAGTCACGGTGAATCTGCTGTTCTCAACGAAGGAGCCTTGACAGATGACCCTAAAACAGCATGTGCGTTTTTTTATCGCCCTCCTTACCCTTGGTTATTGATTCTGGGCTGGCAGCTGTGGATTTATGGGGCCACGCCATCGCTAATTTCCTGAAATCCGAGTTCGTCTCTGGTCACCGGATGGTGGGCGTTGGATACTCGTTCGGAACCATTGGACTGTGAGTTCGAAGCCATACCAAGCGATAAAAACGAGTCCACACACAGCATGCTCTCGACCCGGCACTTTGATAAATGTCCTTACGACCGCATTATTCTGGTTGAGCCTTCCATCATGGAAAAGGAGCAATGGACCACCAGCCACGTGAAGCTCCAATCCGCCTTCGACGTGTACGACAAGGTAGTGCGGCATCGGCGCGATGTATGGACCAGTAAGGAGGCAGCGCACAAGTATTTGATGGACAGGCTCCCTTGGAAGTCGTGGGATCCGCGCGTCCTGACCCTATTTTCGGTGCGTCATAATTTTCTCACTGGCAGGCTCACCCATTAATCATGATGATGCGTTCCATTCAGGAGCATGCACTGAAATTGTCAACGGACAAGGACGGCAATGTTAGTGCTGTCCGCAAATGTCCCGCGATCCATGAAGGCTTGGCCTTCCCATCGAATATCGCCACTGGCAATGTCTGGGACGCGGCGGAACAAATCTCGAAGCTTGCGCTCCGCGTTCCCATAGACGTTGTCTGTGGCGAAAAGACGGATGTCATGTAAGTGATTTAGTTCCGACTTGCGTCCGGTCTCAATCAACGTCTGCAGGCCCCCCGTTATCCGTGAGGGTTTCGTGGACAAAACGAAGCGGTTCGGAAGAATCGTATCTTCGATCACGGTAATCCCTGGGGTCGGCCATATGGTAATTATGTCCATGTTCAAAATATAGATCATTTCAGGTCTAAGAGTCATTGCAGGTTATACAACAGCTACCTGATGTTGTAGCCTCAACGATTTCGAGTCTCTTGACTGGGACTCCGATTCGCAGCCTTTTGTAATCTTTGAATGTCAATTAGATTGGTTGGAATATTGTAGAAGTCGGTTCCAACTCGTGGACCGTCGTAATCACTGGCCGTGAACTCGGTTCTCACGGTTGGATTTCAGGTAGATCACCTTTCTTCCATACAGTGGCCGCGGGAACTTGGCGCGAACTGGCTTTTGTCGGAAACGAACTCAGAACGGTCCAGCGTTGTCGGAGCCAAGAAAAGTGTCTGTAGGCGGAATTGATGTGCCGAACTCGAAATGGTTCCGCGGATATTGATTGGATCAATATTGAATGCTGACGAAGATCTTCTGGGAGATCTTACGAACAAGTGATTGATAAGTCGGTTGCTGAATCAGTGCTTCATAGACTCCACGGACCATGGTATAAATAAAAACCAACCTCAAGCTAATACCTTACTCTTATCTTCATACGCCAACCCAAGCAACAATGTCTGCCAACGACAAAACCCAATCGCGCATCCCTCACGGAAATGACGGCTGGTCAAACGACGAAGAAGCGACCGCGACATGTTTCTGCGGTGCAGTGCAGCTTAAATCTGTGAGCCGTCCTCATTTGATCTGTTTTTCTCTCCTCACGCTGACTCTGAAATACCATCAGCCAACGTCGGGCCCGGGTCTCGCTGGGACTTTCCTCTGCCACTGTACGGACTGCCGCAAAATCACCGCGTCGATGTTCGCCTCGAACTTTTCCATCGTCGACACCTACCTCACGCACGTCCGAGGCCGCGAGAACCTCAGTACCTACGGCCAGTCGCGTACCATTGCCTCGGGCAACACAATGACCAACTATTTCTGCACAACGTGCGGTACGCTCATGTACCGTGTCAGTTCGGGCTTCCCGACATTGAGAATCCTGCGCATCGGGACAGTCGACGACTTCCATGTGCACGAGACGAAGTTGAAGCCCCAGGTGGAGCAATTTGTTGAGGACCGAGTGGGATGGCTACACGAAGCAATCGGCATCAAGCAACTGGTGGGGTCGAGCTTTAGAAGGCTCTCGAACGTATAGAAGGAATCGCTTTTTTTCGTTTCTTTGGTACGAGAATAGTCCGGTACTCCTTTAGCTTGTGAGTAGAATGATGTATTAGTAAACCGCTTTTGTGTACTTACTCTGGAATTGTTTCAACTTTCATTCGGACTGAAAATTTTTACCACGACTTGGCAAGTTAGAAAGCGAGGCAAAGGCAATGGGGTCCGACGAAAGCCCTATTGCCAGTGTGGTTCGAGTTCCAAAATATTCGCGGTGCCACTGAAGGCAATTCGAGATGAAGCGAGAAACAATGATATCAAGTGGGCGGATGGACTCTGCTGTCAACCGGCATTAATTAATTGCGAGGAAATAGTGAATGAAGACACTTGTCTAAGGGCGTAAGCAGCAAGAGTGCAAAATGCACGCCTTGAGCATCGAACGGTTTCATATGTTTCTCTACCGGCGAGCTGATAGAACTGAACTCGAGACGGAGGAAGCTATGCTCACTCCAACAATAAAATCTCTGGAAAACCGATCGCTTCGGAGGACGTGTCCCAGGACCCCGGAATATACCTTCAGAGGGTAGGTCCGGGGACGGACAAAATTTGGGCAATTTGGTCCTCAAACCCAGGTCCCGGACGGACAAAAATGGGGGGCCAAGGCCGAACATGCCAGGTCCCTGTCCGGACAAAATATCCGCCGACCATGAGCTTTGGATAGGCGACCTTGTGAAAGGTCTCTTAGCTGAGTGGTTTCCCGTTCTACTATGCCTTGAACGAGTTATGCCCGTTGAGCGTTCGACTCCCGGCGTAGTTTCGTTTCCCCTCCCGCCCTGACAAATCTATATTTGAAGGCGCTAACCAGATATCAGCATTCATTTTTTTCTCATTTTCGCTCAAAATTACTGACCGCTCCATGCTACAGCTCGCAGCAATGGAAAAAGGAGCAACAGACTTAGATGGTGATTCTGGCGCGGAATTTGACGATGATCTGGAATAAATTGCTGCTTTAGGTTCGAATTTTAACCCAATTGTATTAGGCAGTGAAAAAGTCAATGGTATACATGTTCCGGGACAATATCCGGGCTCGAAGAACCCATATCCAGCGCCCTGGGCGAAAAAATGGATTTTGGCAAGGCTAGGCCCCGTCCGGACAAAATTGGGCCCAACCAAGTTGACAAAACGTGTCCGGACAAGAATGGGCCGATCGGCCGATATTGGAACCTAGCCTTCAAAGGTATATTCCGGGGTCCTCGTGTCCCGCAGTGGGGAAATACTGAAAGTGCGAAGGGCAACGAACTGAGCACGAGCTTGTAAGTAATTGGATATAAGTATGTTGAAATGCCGCTGACTGAAGTATTGCGAGTCCAATGCGAGTCAGGATCTTTCGAGACTGCGCTCATACGCATTGAAAAAAGTCTCTCGCTTCTACGAAGGTAGAATGAGCGCTTGCGAGCGGCTCATCAGGCTGAGATGACCTGGCGGGGCTGACATCGAATTGCCAGCCGTCGGCCCGCCGCGAGTGTCACATCAATGGCGGTGCCTCTTCTCTTCCATGACCAAAACACACAAGCCAGGCGGCGTTGTGACGAGAAGCATTCCCCCTTGCCTAGACATTCGAAATACGTCGAAACTGAGCCCAGCGATCCGGGTAAGGGCTACATTCCGTCGGCAAGGGCATTGCGCCACCGGCTCACTACTAGTATTCGAAGCGATGCGCATTGGCGGCCGTGGATGGATCTTTCGAGGACCTATGCAAGCTGAACCACTTTATTTTCAATCAGAGGTCTCCATCTCAAGCAGCCTTGTTCTGTCTTCCGGTGATTTATGCTCTCCTCGATCCGTCGAAGTCGCCGATTCCTGATGGCGACACTCTCGATCGCATCATCGCCACTGGGGCCAGCACTCTCCCAGTCATCTGTGCAGATGCGTCGCTCAAGGGTCTTCACGGTATCCTTACCGTACACGACATCCCCCCTGACGCGTTCCCGGATCTGTTGTCGCATGTGTGGCCCTGGCTGCAATTCCTTCACGATTATCGCGAATACCTTCCCGGTGTTACTGATTCCGAAGAACAACCCTTCGCCTATATACCCCCCATCCTGCTGTCCTTCCGCTTCAATGCTGAAACCGATCGCATTCTTTCCGCGACATCTGGCGTTGTTAACATGTGGACGCATGTGTGGATTGCGATGTTGGACGGCGATGGACTGGAAAAGGTGATTCATGCGTTCAGCGCAGTATCCCGCGACGCTCTAGTTCCCACAAAGTTTCAAGAAATTTTGGATGCAGTCGGGGGCGACTACTATGATCTCGCCTGGGCTGTGCACAAGCAAATCTCCCATACTCTAGCCCAACCTGAGTCCGACACGAAAGTCACCATGCTCTTCTTCGTCCTCGACTTTCTAAATAAAACAACCGCATACGATTCCTTCCCCGTCATCCTTCTCTCCCGGGGAATCTTGGTACCTCTTTTAACGGCACTCGACACTTTAACTACCGGTAGTACTTGCACGCGCTTCACAGCAGACGCTATTCTTTGTGGGGTGCAAGCCTTGACGCACTATCTCACAACTGGGGCTGTGTGCCCTTGGGTGGGACATGCGCTAGACGCCGGGCTTTTGCGATTCATAATCTCTTGTGCTCTTAAATCGATGACACTACCTCCAACAGATAGGGAGGACATGATCGGACAGCTGGAATGGCTTGTTCGTAGTTGCTTGCCTCTTACCCTGATATCCTATCCTGTCGTAACGGCGATGAAACGTTCATTTGCCGACGCCCAGCGGGCATCGTGCGTTCCCAAATTTGCCAAGTCGCCGTTGGCGCCTCACTGGAATATGCTGACAAAGCTGGTGGAGGAGCGCGTGGTGCTATTAGATGCATGGGAGGCTGCAGGAAGTCCCTCGCCAAGGGCATGCGCTAATAAAATGGTGCGTCAAATGAATTATTTCTGAGCAGGTGCCGATACCACTTATAGTGCGGAAGAATCAGAGCGAGGGATGAATTTAAGTGCTGTGCACGATGCAGGACGGCCTATTGCTCGCCCGAATGCCAACAAGCAGATTGGCGCGCTGATCATAGGAAGTCGTGTAAGCTCGGAAGGAATCCCCTCAGCTGTATGTCCCACACATTTTTTCCGAGCCTGTCTTCTTGACGCTTCCCCCCCCAGATCCCTTTGATTGGCTTTTCAGTCGCCGCGAACGTGCATTTATTCGCTTGCTGCTTAACACCGACTACAAACGGCTGAAGCTTCAAATATCGCGCGACATTGTCCTCTTCATGCACGCACAGGCACACGCGGACGCTCCCGACGCGTTCCAAGTATTGTTTGATTACAAAAGGCCCGAGGGTGTGAAGGCGACCGTTCTCTCCCGCTCCGACGACTCGGCGGGGCGGTATCGTGGCACTCGACTCCACGCAGTTCTACTTGGGCTGGGGACGCCGAAGCCACACTTGTTCCCTCTGCACACCAGTAGCCCCGCGTTCGAAAATGGGTTACGTTGCGTTGCGAACGAGATCCCTGTTGGGGCGGATGCGCCATCGTATACCACGTTTGTGGAGGCCAAGGTGCGGGCGTTGATGCAGGCGACGGAGGACGTGGTCGAAATTCACTAGGTTGGAAACATTCGCGAGGCAATGGTACCATGTTTACACCTTTGAATATTTGTACTTGTCTGTCGCTGTCTTCATCCGTGAGCCGAAATCTGCCTGGAGCGATGCTGCCAACCCGTTCGCTCAAGTTCCTGACTTGATATACAACGAAGTGAAGACTTTAGCTTGGGACGGGCAGAATGGAGCGAAAAGTGGAGGATGAAGCCCAGTACTTGGAAATGCCCGACGCGACACGGAAAGTTTAGACCCGAGATCCACAAAAAGCGAGAACCCGGGAGGGATATGTCTAGCGAAAAAATCCCTTGACACGTTGAAAAGATCGCCAGTTGAAAACAAGAGTAGGGAGAACTCTAAGCCATGTTTATGCACAACACAGCGACACTGCCGCCAGCGTGTCTTTTTCTCTCCGAGTCGTCGTCCACACCGAATCCGAGTTCAGGCCAAGAGAATGATATTGTCGTGGACCCAGAGTGAATGATGTCTTCCGATGCTTGGGCTGCGGCTTCTCGGTAATTGAACGGTTGGCTGAATATCCGGGATGGCTCGAGGCGACCGTCAGGGTGTTTACCGATGGAATTCGGTCTTGCTCAAGAGACATTTGTTGTTCGAGCTGAGATGGTTTCAGTGCGGTTCACCAACCAGGTTCTTTAGCAACGGACAACTGCAACTCGGCGAGTTGAATGCCCAATAGTAGCGGCAACATCATCTGTGACATTGCCGACAAGGGCAGGTGTTTCCCATATTCTAAATACGAGCAAGACGATGAATAAGCCAGACGAGACCAAGGACGAGACCATTAACCTCTTTGCGCTCTGGAAAGAATTGTTCCAGGACCATGAAGTCAGACCGACGAAAATAACGCACTGATACACCCTCCACAACTGTCGCTTTCTATCTGCTCACAGCGCCCTTTGCGGCGCTGGCACTAAGTGACTAGCTGACAGGAGGCCTTGGGGCGAACCCTCTTGCGCTTTGTGGGACGAGTCACCTCCAGTGGTTCAACTTGTGGTTCAACTTGGCGGGTTCATTGTCGAGGAAACGCCATCGAGAAAGCAACGCTGGGCCAAATGAGTGGACTCGAGGAAAGAGAAGGGCGAGAGTTTCAAATTGCTCGCCTAACTTGTCGCCTATGATCTATCCGGGAAATCCCTTGACAGTGAACCACCATGTCCGAGACTCCACAGACTATCGAATATCGGGAATATCGAGGGAATTGCCACTGCGGTGCCTTCAAGTTCACATTCAAGTCGCCAGAGCTCAAGCAAGCCTTTGCATGTAACTGCAGCATCTGTTCTAAAGTGTGTACCTTTCTGATTTCATGGCCACAAACTAAGCACGACTGGTTCGAGCAGAACGGATATATGTGGTGTTTCCCAGGCAAAGAAGACTTCAAGATCGTGAAGGGAGACGAAAATAGCGCCCTCAAGAGCTACCAGTTTGGGAAGGGCACGATGGCGCATAAGGTGCGCCGAATCAGGACGCGATTTACGTCCAGCTGGTAATGTGTCAGCAGTTCTGTCCTACCTGCGGAACCTCGGTCATGGCTCGTTCTCTCGATGAGAAATTCGCGATTAACGTATGTGGTGGCAAAGCCTCATGCTACAGCGCACGCTAAGCTGTACGCAGATCCGAGCCCTCGCGGATGTAGATTTCGATTCTCTCCTAGTCCTCACGAGCGATGGTGCCGCCAAAGAACCGCTGTACAAGGTTCCGGAGCCCGTCGCCGTGGATCATGTCGCCGCTGGGACGAATGTGTACCACGGCAGCTGCCACTGTGGCGCGGTAGGCTATACCCTTCTCAGCCCTGACAAAATCACCACTGCCAAGGACTGCAATTGCAGCATTTGTGCTCGGGTTCGACCCCTTTGACTTGAATTGCCCTCGCCCCATACTTACGAATCCACAGGACGCAGCGCTTTGGATCTACCCGCTCACGACGGACGTCACGTTCAAAGGACTCGACTCGTTGGGAGAGTATACGTTCGGCCATCGGACCACTTACCACGGATTCTGCACGGTCTGCGGTGTATCCATCCGCGAGCGATTCATTGCGCCGAGAATTCAGACTGCGCTGAACGTGCGTACGGTGAATGGCTTGGATCTCTCAGCGTTGGAAATCACGAAGGAGGACAACAAGTCGATTCCGCCAGCGTATGAAGTGTAGAGTTTGTTGTCTTGGGACAATCCAAGTCTGGTGCAGAGTCCATCTGCCCACAATTCGCCTAATGAGATGAGAATAATGGCGTCATCAAACACCATCGATTCGCGTTCAGAACTGAAGGAAAATACGGCCATGGTCCTGTTCATTGAGTCAGCAGACGTGGACCGACCGGATGAGGCCCGAGGGACAGTGGTATTCTCGTTCTACATTGTAATCTTGGATTTACTCACGCATATTAGATTCTAAGATACAATCTGCATACTTCACGACCAGTACATTTTCGTCTCCTCCTGAGTAACCTCGTTCTCCCGCTCGATAATGGCGGCGATCTGGGTGTAATTGATACAGGGAACAGTAATGTGGGCGTAGCAAGACGCCCAGCGTCCCCCCGAGCCTCGGCGAGGTATGAGCACGATTAGATTCTCAGTATTGGCCTTCAGCAGCGCGTCATGTTGAGATTGCTGTAACAGTGATTCAGGCTTCAAGCTTCAGCCTTGTATCAATATTAACAGCGGGGTTGCAGCTCCTCCTTTAACTGTAGGCTGTACATACGTTGAATATGTGTTTTCCTCCGGGGTTCATATCCGGAGGGGAGGCGTTGCCACCGCGTTACGGTGGAATTCGAACTTCAGTTTCTGGCTGCGATAAACTCTCATCCATTTCTGCAGCTCGCAACATCTACAGAAGGTTTGTGGCAAATGTTCACGCGTTTCATGGATCAAACGAATCGCATGAAGGCAAGAAGACGCGTCCTCGTTGCTTGTGACTGGATGTGACGGGACGTGAAAAGTCCGATCACTTGATCGAGGTTCAGGCTGAGAACGTCCAGGCACTACAGTCTACAGGGCTGCTAATAGACTTTAGTGTGGCGTGAAATAGGTCCCGAGCCTGGCTGACCAAGGTAAATTACCCAGCCGGCCTCGCGAGGGTCTATTTGACCTATTTTACCTGGGCTAATTTACCCTGACCTCCGCGGGCCATACAGGCGCTCAAAAAGCAAAATTCTGCTGTTTTTGACACTCAGGAAGGCGAAAAGCTCGTGAAACTTGCATGAGAAGCTCCCATCGGAATGATTTTGCGGTTATCCATCGGATTCTGACATTTTTCCTGTCAAATCGGGCGAAACCCATTTAGAAAACTCACCAGTATCCGGAGGCCTTGGTAAATTAGCAGCTAATTAACCGGGTTAATTTGCAGATGTAAATTTCGGAAGCCTATTTCCCGCCACACTAGAGCCTGCTATTCCCTCTTCAGTGGTCTGACTGGCTTCAATTGTTCCCAGCGCTAGTCGACGTTGTTGAAGAAGGCTTGGCCAGCATTTGGAATAGTTGTGCGGCTAGCTGTTCGACTCCTGCACAACCTGAAGGGACTCGGCCGGAACCATGGGCAGAAAGTCCCGCGAATTGCATAGTCGACGACAGCCTTTCCTGGCCTGAAAGATGTGAACCCGCCTGGGCGAGAATTTTCTATGTGCGTGCCGTTTAGGATACCTCAAGGATACCTTCCTTATGTCCGCAACAGCCACGACGCTCTCGTACTTAGGCTCCTAAATTTTTGCCACTTGAGACACGGTACACCACTTTTATAGTGCGTGAAGTTGAATCGCCCAATGTGCGGACGGGTTTTGCATTCTCTCGCTGTACATCAGGCAAGAGCTTCAGAGAGGCGATTACTCAAATTCTCGCAGACTGGAACTCGTTGTTTTAGAGGGATGGGTCAACAGTGCTTTTACAGGAGACAGCTTGAAGCAACTCTGAGCTCAATCCAATTCTCCCAATGCCCACCCTCGCAGACATCTACGCCTCCGACTCGCTTGGAAGCCGTCTTACACGCCCGTCGGCGGCACCTCTGGAATCGACGAGGGCATCCCTGAAGCCTTCACCCGCCACATAAGCCGCAACGCACACGTCATCCTCGTCGGCCGCAACCGCGCCTCCGCCGCCGCCATCCTCGCATGTCTCCCCAAAGCCAGCACCCCTAGCCTCACCCACGAGTTCTTCCCCTGTGACCTCTCCCTCATTGGCGCCAAACGCACCGCCGCCGCCGTTGCCGCGCGGTTCCCGCAAGGCATTCACTTCGTGTTTCTCATCGCGGGCGGTCTCGCTCAAGGGACTCTGTCTGAGCGACGAGGGAGTCGATCATCAGATCGCGGCGCTGTATCACAGCAGTGGGCGTTCCCCGGCGATCACACATTCGTCGACCCAGCTCGTAATCAATGGACGCCTTTCCTCTTTCAACAGCTTGCGTGTATTGTGCGACCAAGAGAATAGTAGGACCGACAACGAACGGGAGGTTCGCATAATGATACAAGAAGTGACTAATACAACGTGCTCACTTGTATGACAGTATTTATCACTGAATATTACGTGCATCTTACACCGTACACTTCCGCCGTAGATTGTGCGTCAAACCGTGCAATCTTGACCGTAGTTGTACTCAAATTCGTGCTCTGTACAGTCTGCTCGTTGCATAGAATCGTGGTATGTGGTTCCATGCCGTACTCATTTCCACGTACTTTTGGTTCATGGTGACTGGCGAAGTGTACCCACCGAGGTTTATCCCTACGGCCATCAATTGCTGATTGCATGCCGAGGTCGGACCATTTGATACGAATCTGAACTTCTCACAACACCTGCTTTGTGTAGGACTGTGGTCTCGGAGCATTGTTTCATTACATTCTAACATGTAGAGGAGCTTCTGTGTCAATCTCTAAAGACATGGGAATGGCTTTCACGTTGTATTGACTGATTGGAGTACCGAAAGAAATAATAGCGTGAATACCAAATCCAAAGGTGAAATAATACCTGAAAAATGGTAGACGTAGCTCAAAGTGAGATGTATGAGCTGCAAGTGTTTTGAATGCTTTACAGAACCTAGGCATTGAGGGTGTATTTGCCGCGTTCCCGCTTGATTCGTTCTGAACCGTGGGATTGTTGGCACACCTCGGCTAACTTCGGCAAGCAACATGTACGGAGTACGAAACGTAAAAGTACGGTGTTCGAACACCGTGCATGGACCACGTAAAATTCAGTGAAAAATGCTTTTATACTTGCCCCAAATCGCAATGTCGTACGCTCTTGATCCCAAAACCTTCTGTACGACGCTCAACTCAACACAGCGGCTATCGCAAACGTGTCTTGTCACTGTACTGAGATCAATAAGAACAGGGCGCCCTTCGTCATTCCACAAAACCTTGCGCATGACACCGTTGGCAGCGTCCACTACATCGTTGTGCGTCCATCCTCCATCGTGCATCTTTTTCAGTGCGGCATATATCGCACCTCTAACAATTTCATTCGGTATATACAATCCGAAAAGATATGAAAGATAGAAATCGCACCGTTCCGCCTTGGTCAAACAATGTTCTTGGTTCCGAGCATTCAGACGAGCGACCACCAAGAAGGCAGACCTAGAGGTGACACAGAGCCCATAGCATCGTGGAATTCCCGTGCCCATGAACTCAGCAAGCTCCTTGTAACTCGAAAATTCATTAAACAGTTCTCGTTTGTTGTCCGACGCTTTCACTGCGACTGCTGCGACCATACGACCATTTTGCATCAATTCCCCGGCGTACACAACGCCGTGACTACCCTCGAAGAGAGCCTCCCTAATGTGCACAGAAGATTCGTTGCATTGTGCGAGCTCTCCGCGCCAGGTGCCCGTAATGCGATGTTGCCCGGAGATAAAAGTGGTGGGAGCAGACAATCGAGTCATTCAAGAAGCTGCGCCGACCAGAATCATCTCCATCGTTGTCGCTGTCTGAACTGGACTCGTCAGAGGAATTCCACGGATCCCGACCGAAGTTGTTGTAATCCTTGAGGTCGGGCGCACCCTGGGGGATAGCGAACGCAAGGCCAGACAGATTCGGAAACATTTGCGCAAGCCAAGGATAACGACTGTCAGCCATGATTCCCCTCAAAATGACAGTCAAGATCAGTAGGGGAAGGCCGGTCTGAGGATCCGCCGGCGAAGGCTCTTCACCGAATATGGTGCCAAGAGCCTGTGTGGTTTTGGGTATAACCTCATCTCTGTAAGCTGGTTCAAGGCACGTTATAAACCACTACACCAAAAGGGAGATAATTGATGAGATATATATCATCAATTCCGTGCCTATATATGGAGCTTGGGACGCTGTCGTAAGCTGGCAGGCTTACACCCTTCCCCTCTCTGAAGAACTGTCTCCCTTCCTGTGCTCCCAACGCTAACAGGACTGTATGGGTTTCTCCAGTGGTTCCAGGTCATATAAATCACCCCCAAGGTTGTGATCCTTGATGTTGGCTTCCAAGGTCACATGATTCAGTAGCCCACTGTACCCAGTGACCTGTATCCATTTTTTTGAATGGTGTCACTGGCTGGGTTTGAACTTGTGACCTCTGCCAACATTATCTCATCAATTAATGATCTCATCAATTAATGTAAGCTGGTTCAAGGCACGTTATAAACCACTACACCAAAAGGGAGATAATTGATGAGATATATATCATCAATTCCGTGCCTATATATGGAGCTTGGGACGCTGTCGTAAGCTGGCAGGCTTACAATCTCCTTGATCGCGTCTGTTATAAATGGGGCACCAGAGCATATGGTCGCCAATACGATGGCCGACACAATAGACGGTCATACCACCAACAATGACCCAGTCCATATCATACGCCGCAGCATACAGCGTGCCCTTCGAGAACACGTGAAAAACAAGGACACCATCGGGAGTCGGGGAGAACACACCTTGTTGGCGACTAACCACCAATTCGGCTGGTCTTTCGGTGTGGCCAGCTCTACATCAACAACCCCGCAACTGAGCCCTCGTCGGACCAACTCCATCGAAGCCCGGGGAAGAAGGCTGGGGCGCTTATCTTCTATGCCCAATATATCGCTGACCGCCTGGTGGAGATCTAGACACAAGAAGTTGTCGATTTCAAATGAGCTCACAGCTCGAGCGAGGAGCTTGCGACAGAGCTTCAATGATTGATCTGTTGTAGTGGGGATAGCTCCGCCGGCGTTCGTTGTGGTCTGAATGGCGGGAAAGGCTTTCACCCCGAAAACGAGCAGCAGGAGGGAGGCATCGGTCGTTGCCAACTCATGTCCGTCGTACTTGTGGAAGGTATTGTCACCGAATAGTCCGTCCCAGTCGGTGGATAGCTTCTGGGTGATTTGGCCGAGGGTGCCAGTGAGGATAGGGTGTTGGGGAAGAAGGATGTCTAGATCTTGTTCCAGCGCATGAATGAGGTCGTTGGCCAAGTTATACGCAATCGACCAGCGGGTGGGGGTATATGACGGTCACTTTGTACATTTATTATTTCGCACGCACAATTGATGCGCGCTCACTCAAATTGCTTGCGCGCTCACTCAAAACGCTCGTGCTCACTCAAAGCTCAACAATCAAATCTTGTCCAGAATTGTTGTCCTGATGTACAGGTTTAGTATTCGAAAATGTGCATGTTTAAACGCGTGGAAGACAGGAAGAATGTCGGAACTGGGAAAATGTGCGTAAATCTCTCTTTAAAACAACGATCTCAAAGTATCTACAGCGCCGTTAGGACCCGGAGTAGTAGTAGTAGCTACAGCAAATGTTCAGGGCTTCATCCTCAAGCAGTTCATCTCGAGTCTTTCAACTTTCAAGCCGGCAATCTCGTTACCCTCATTTTATTTTCTCTAGTCACAAATCTAGTAAGCTACATGGAACACTTTGATATAAAATTAATCTCTTCTTGTAAAACAACGGTGAATAATGCTTGCAGTCCTGGAGCTCCTAAGTCTCAACAACGAGGTGGTAGGGATTGACTCGCCGAGTAAGTTTTCGGCAACGCCTGATATTTATACAGCTGCGGCGGCACATTTGGGAGATGGCGGCATGGAGCAAGGGTATCCTAATGATGCTGGAAACAACTTAGTTGAAGAGAAACAATGAAAGAATGGATAAATGGGATGGACTTACTTCGGCGCGGAGACAGACCCTCACCAATCGAGAAGGTGGCGGGATCATGGGCCTGAAATGGTCAACGTTACGTGCTTGTCCATCTGAGAACACTGTTAGCCAAGCATGGAACACACAGCTGAATAAACAAAAGCAGAAAATATGGAATAGGAGGGAACCTTTAGGCAAACTTCGGCCGTGGCGCTTCCGTAGGGTCTGTGGTAAAACCCAGCGTATTGCACCACAGCCGAAGTGTGTACGCAGATCGTCTCAGAAGGCTGAGCCCCGATTCAAAACAAACATGTGAAGGAAGGAAGACATACATGTGATTGTAATCCTCAGCCTCACGCTATCATTGCGGCGCGTCCACCTTTGGCCATGCAAATGACAACCGCAATAGTGTCATGGTTGTCCGGGAAGGGCTAAACAGCAGTACCGGGCTCCGTGAGTCCATCGGCGAAGAGGCCACTTATGCGGCATTGTCAATGTGTGATGCATCGCACATTGGGTAAGCCACGGAGCGGCGAGAGATTGAATGAGACAAAAAGACAGGCATGTCAGACTGTCCGGGACGTGCACGTAGATAGAACATTCCACCGTGGCATACGAGCGAGTCGACTCGAAGTCCACAGTCAGTCATGGACCAATTGTGTCGACGCGGAGGCCAAACTTGAAGAACATTGCATAGTGTTGTATCGAGTTTAAATATCGTTTACTCAAGTCTAATTGCCGAGTAAGTCCAGCGTCAAAAATCCTGCACGAGCAACTTACCCGTAGCGTCCTCACCTACTCAGGTCGTAACGAGGATGCGGGAGCGCGACCGCCCTTCGGGCCGAAAGTGTCGTTGCTCTTTCGGGTAGGGCTGCCACCCGTGCCCGTGACGGCAACGGCCGTCGAATCCACGGTGGTCCACGGCACGGGCCGTGTGAGACACGGCCGTTGAAGGCCTCAAAAAATCTTGAACGGGACGGCACGGTCGACGGGACGGCCATGACGGCCGTGTCCACGGGTGGGTGTCAGGCTTTGTGTAGGTGCTGCTTTTTACGCGGAATTTTAGGTGCTGAAACCTTGACAGAACGGGCCTATGGCCTTCGTGGAACTAGAGATCCTAAAGTTCATCAATATTGTTCCGAACACAGTCAGAACGAGGTCCTTGAAGTGCCGAAAGCTCTAGAAAATGGTGAAATGCCCACTAACTTGTTAGTGGGTCCTGAGGACTTTTGGTGGTGCAGAGACTCAGCCAAACTGGCACTTTTTCTGTCAATCAGCCAAACTGGCAGATGGGATCTGTCAGTATCACGTTGGTATCACGGAGTAATCAAACCGAATCAATGGTAAGCTACCTACGTCATCGGTCCCAAACAATGAAGACCACTTTTACCGTACATATATCCTCCTCTCCAGGCCTGTGTGTTTTGATTTTGCTTTTCATATCATAACAGATTGTGCTCTTTTACACCCATAGGTATCACAGGCTTCTATTCTGCATTACCCCGTGCGTGTTTTTATTTACTTTTTCATACTTACTAAGCATTCGGACTTTCCATCTTGACTGGTGCCAACGAGTGCCCTACTGGATGTGGGTCCATGTATAGCCCTAGTTATATTTGCAGGAATATTGGAATTTTGTGATCATGTTGAGACCCAGTCGGCGGCTGTCAACGAGGGAGCGCACCAAAATCTGGCTCGCTCTCCTACTAAGTGTTTTATCTCAGACTCTCTGAGTGTTTGACCAGTTCTCCTACTTGACAAAACCTGAAATTTTCATGGTTACACCTAACATAGCCCAATGAGAGCTGGTCGACGCGGCGTTGACCGAGCGAGCATTGGGCTGCCGTGGTTTTGCCGCATGAGAGGTTAAATTGCAGTGGGAAAAGTGGGGGCTTCCACTTGCTTACATGCCGACCCCAGTAGTAACAACATTGGATTCCCCAATAATATTTAGATGTCAAACTGTGAGCTCTGGCCAAGGATTGAAGCTGATATAGGTTAAAAACATGATGGGTCGGATTTCGAAAAGTGAGTTATTATTAGCATATTGCACCAAGGCACAGTTAGGAGTGTGGGAAGGTGTTAGTGGGCTCTGCCGTGAAGCGCGCTACACAGGTTATAAGTGTCCTTGAGTATTTTTTTATGTTGAAGAGCCAGCTCGCTTGGAGGAGTGAACAAAACCGAGGTGTTGTGGACGAAATTTGAACTCCGACATCACGCCCGGAGATTTCCGCCGCTTGATTCAACTCTGCGAACGTTGCACTTGGCAGTGAGGTGAGCCTTAATTGCATAGAAGAATAGTAATACACAAATCAGAAGACAATTCCACCACCCAAACCAATAATTGCGGTCCCTGGATGGCATACCCGTGCAACGGCCGTAACGGCCGTGTTTCGACGGCCCGTAGTGGCTGTGACCCGTGCCGTGGTTGAGGTCAGGAAACCACCGACGGAACGGGCACGGCACCCGTGCCACGGGTGCCGTGGAACCGTGGCCACGGTAACGGGCGGCAGCCCTACTTTCGGGTAAGTACGCTTTGCTTTACCGTGGCACGCTTTGACCGCCTTCGCCCCAGTGGCCGAAAGAAAGGGCTCGAGGTCAAAGCCTCCAAGCGCGACGCTTGGATCCTCACTCGCATACATAAACCCTGGCGAGCCGAGTGGAAACTCCAGTTTCTCATTCGGTCTCGCCAGGTACGCAAGCCTACATTACTGTAGAGTTTCGCTCAATTCATAAGTCACGCGTCACGCTGCCCTAAATATATGAATTTTTTCATACCTGTCACGGGTCACCGAGGGGATTTATGAATGTCCCAAAAAGTCACAAAATTTGACGGAGACAGCTAAAAGGTCAAATTTTTGCGCGCGCGAGCGCGTTTGATCGAGACAGGATATGGGAGGCTGCTCAGGGGTAGTGAGAGCCTTTTTGGCCTCTCCGGGACCTTGAGAATGTAAAAAGTAGTGATGATCATTGATATTATACGCATTCGGTGGCTTGCCGAATTTTTTGCACACCGACCACCTCTGACTACCTAGACTTGTTCTGCATTTATATTCCAAGTTCATGGTAGGTCCCCGGGCATTTTGAGGCCATTTATGAATTTTTTTCTGGTGTCACGCTCAACCTTCCGAATTTATGAAAACCAAAGTTCATATCTCGCGGTCACGCGTCACATCCGTCTCGAATTGAGCGAAACTCTACAGTACCTTAGTTTTCCGTTTCTCATTCGGTCTCGCCAGCACTCGTAATTGCTACCCCACCCAATTTCATTCACCCTCACCTGTACTATAGACTTATCGTAGATACTATATCTTGTACGTGCCTCTTCGGCACTCGCGCGCTACTCCTAATACACTCGCAGGCCCGCCGGGGCCTTTTCTTGGCTAAACCCTTCCCTCGCGATCACGACGACGATGGCAATTAGTGGGGTCCTAACGGCGTTGTAGATACTTGAATTGAAGAGAGAGTTCGAAAGATACTACCCAGTTCCTGAGGCCTGAGGTCTTCCACGCCTTTATACATGAGTTATGGAATACCAAAGCCTGTACATCAGGACAACAGTTCCGGACAATATTTGATTTTTGAGCTTTGAGTGAGCGCAAGAGTTGTGAGTGAGCGCGCAAGCGGTTTGAGTGAGCGCGCAAGCGATTTGAGTGAGCGCGCGCGCATCAATTGCGCGTGCGAAATAATAAATGTACAATGTGACCGTCATAGGGGTAGGAAGCTGCTTGGCCTGCACAATTTGCTCTTCGCTGATTGGGGCGAATCCTGTGTCCGTGTTTCGGGAGCGAAGATTCGTTGAAGCTGAGATCCGCTCTGGCTGTAGCCGGCAGCGCAAGACTGCGCTAGGACGCTGAGTTGTCATCTTAGTATCTGTAATTCTGAAGACTAGTAGAGAGGAGCTTGACTGAGACATGAAATTGAAGCCTGTGTTCCGAATTAGGAAATCCTGGATCTCAGCGATATTCAACATTTATTCAAGTGGTATGTGATGTAGTTATCGACACAAAATCCGGAACCCTAGTAAAACAGTTGTGACTCAGAAGTCGAAGTGTACTATGCGTGGCAGAGAGAGAGAGATACTAGTAATACAGCTGGGTGGGGTGAGAGTGACAGGGAGGGTGATAGCAAAGGGACTGAGTGACGGGAGTGGACTGGGGGTATTGGGTATGATGAATGAGTGTAGTGTAAGGTATATTGAAAGCAGATTAGAAGATTAGTGTTCGGATCGTGCTTGATCTGAGGACATGTCAGCGCACAGTCGAGGAAGCAAAGGACAGGTGGACGAACTATAGATAATGTACAATGGATCACTGGGATGGTTTAGTGCAACGCTTCTTGTGACGGTTGAGAACGCCTTGGGTCGTGAACGACATCCCGCACATGCAACGATGGGGCCGGTACTTGTTGTGCGAATTAATGTGGTTCATGAGGTTGTGCCTTGCGGTGAAAGTCGATGAACAGGTTGGGAGGGGGCACTCGAAGAGGGCCGCATTAATGCGTCTCGCACTGCTGGCCATCCTGATCTTCTTCGAGGCGACTTCAGTCTTGAAAGAGGGGACAGCCGGGGGTTGCGCTACACGGAACTCTTGGTGTGAACCGTCGCTGGCCTGCGGTGAAAGGAAGGATGAGGACGCCGCTTCGGTTTTCACCGCCTTAAAAACCCCTAATCCTGGGTTGTTGCGAGGAGATGATGCGATCCTGGAACGCCTGCCTTTCGAAGGCGCGCTGGAAGCGCGACTGAGAGTCGAGGTGGGTGAAAGGAGCTCATCGGAACCACGAATGGCGGTGAAGGTGCGCCGCCGCCCAATGGTACCACCCATCTCGGCGTCCTCGAAGGCGAGCAACGACGGAGAACTGGGTGAGAAAGAAGCGGGCGTCTGCACATCGCCAAAGCTGACGCTGCTGTGCGGAGATGCATCCCTGGAAGATCCACGAGAGCCATGGCTGACGCTGGGGGAGTTCGGGATGCTTAGCGTCGGGCGGTGTTGCCCGCGGCCGCGACCTGAATCCAAATCCGGCCCAAGAGGCAACAAGGAGGCGAGATCAGAGTGACTACGAGATCTTTGGCGCGAGGAACAGGCAGGCCTGCGTTGCAGGCCCACACCCATGGTAGGAACCGTCAGCAGGGAGGGAGTAGCCGGCGGTCGCTCTTGTAGGGAATCGGACGACGACTGCTCGCTACTGGGATATGTCCAGCCTGGGGTTAGGCGACCGATGTGATCTCCAGCAGTATTCGTGTTCCCGTGAGTGTCAGATCCCCAAGACATGCCAGTGCCTAGCGACTCGGAAAGAGTGGCTTCGGCAGAGATCTGGGTCTCGTTGTGGGTAGAATAGCTGTACTGGGGGAAATTGCCTTGTTGGGCCTGGCCGTCGTTAGGATAAAACTGGCTGTCGGTGGTCGAGGCAGTGAACGAGGCAGAGCGACCACGACCAACACCATCAGTCCAGACCTCGGCAGGAGACACGCCCTGAACAGAATGGCTGCGCAGACGCGACATGATCGGAGGACCGTTAAGGAGCTCGCTCTGGTCCACAGATGGGTAACGTTCGTCGAGTCTGACATTGTCAAGGGCGGAGGTGATGGGTGAAAGCGAAGGGGAAGAATGGCCGGAGAGGTGTTGTGGCAGCGTCCAGAAATCTTCGTTCAGGTCGTCTGGGACTAGATAAGAAAATGTTATTCGCGGCTCAAAGAAGGGAAAACATAACCTACTGTCGCCGGAGAAACTGGAAACAGGACTCCAGGCATCGATGGGGGAACTGCGACCTGATGTGGATGGGCTGTACCTGTAGTCCGTTTGCAAAAAGGGGATTTCATCTAACGGCGACAGCTCAGAAACGCTGGAAGAGTCGGATGGCTGTATGAACAACGCTGGGGTTGAGGGGTAGCAGCGGTCGCCGAAATTCATGTCTAAACAGCGTAAGTTCGCGATTAACAATACTTTCACAGCAGCTTTACCGCGTTCAGAGGATGGACAGAAGGTGCTGTCAAACATCCCGAGAGACGCACTGCTGTGGTACGATGAGGTTTCGCTAGTGAAAATAGCACTCCGTAGACACTAACAAGTCGAAGATAGCCTGCTCATCCGAGTCAGGCGGGGGTTGAATGTGAATCGACGGAGTGTAGTCTTCGGTCATTATGATTTAGAAAGAGGGGAGGGGGGGAAGCGCAGCTGCCGAGACACGCTTGCACACCTTTTATCGAGGCGCCGTTCTCGAATACACAGCCCGCCCAAGCGTGTGCCAGGGCAAGGCAGTGTTAAGTTTCCAAATTAGGCTGACAGGCACCGCACTGGTTTGCCTTCCTTGAACGGAAAGCTGTAAAATTCATATAGAACCACACCCGATATTCATCCGCTGACCCAACTGACCCGCTCGATTTGGGGGAGGCAGTACAGCACGACAAGCTGTCGGGCAACTGTGTCCGCGGAACACTTCATCACGGTCCATTCCATTCATCCATTCACAAAGCACAAACTATCGATATCAAAGGACGAAAACAGTCTAGGTATCATTCCGGCGGGTATCCTCGATAGCAAGTCAAAGAACAAGAAAAAGCGGCAACAAAATAATGACTCGAAGCAAATAAGCGCTGGCGGCCGGAACCGCAATACAGCACGCACAGCGACAACGCCCCATGACGAAAGCCGTTCAGGACAGACGCTCGCTGGTCGGCTATGTCACCCAGCCTTCAAGCAGCGGCCTGATGGCAGAGTCAATAACCCCATGCCTGTAGTGACAAGCACATAACATACCTTAGACGACTGTGTACTTGTTTTGCGATTCGCATTGCATTTGGGCTCATGCCGTTTCAAAACGTGCTTTGTGCCAAACCCTCGCCCGCACATCTCGCATATACAATCTTTGGTCGAAGTATGAGACTTCAGATGATCTACAGGCAAGTCAGCAAATACGAAGACAAATCAGGAATAAAAACGTACTCCGCAAATTGTGCTTGGCTGTGAAATTGGCGTTGCAATGCTCGCAAAAAAAACGGGCCGGCCCCTTGCGACGAGCATAGGCGGCAATACGACCTGCTTCTGTTGATACGACGGAACGAAAACCATCTCTTTCGTCGGGTTGACCGAAGGGACCATGGGTACCCAAGTCGAACGGGCCAGAGCCTGCCGTAGCACTACCCTGGGGATGCAGATCAAGGTGATGAGGCACATCGTCGGCCGACGTCGTGGATGGATGCGAGACAGCATAGCCAGATGTAGTATAACGATCTACAGTAAGACTAGTAGGACGATCCTGCAGCTGGAGATTCTGGGCAAAATCTTCGCCCAGGCGGCTTGCAGGGCGCTCAGTCTCGTTGGAAGAGTTGGTCTTGGGCGAGTTATCATCCTGAGCAGTCACTTCCGTATCTTCGGGGTGGAAATTGTATGTCGAAACAAGATCCCACTCAGTATTCGGGTTGGGCGATCCAACCGATGAGGTGTCCGAGCTGAACAAAGAGGACGTATCGCTGTTTCTGTACATCATGGTAGGGGCAAGATAGTTTGCATCCCAGACTGAAGGCGGCAGCATAGGAGGGTGGAGGGAGTCGTCCTGTTGTAAAGCATCTTCAAGATCGAAAGAAACCGCGGAGCTGTCCCAGTCGAGATTGGGAGACGAGGATCTATTGGACGACGTGTCTGAGCCGCGGAAAGATTGTGCCTGAGGTCCAAACGTCGGGGCCGGAGGGGCGAGAAAGCGTCCATCAACCCATGGCGGCACTGGGGAGTGGAGATCCTGACCACTGTGGGTCGGGGATGACGGGATAGAGCTGGCAGGAGAAAGCTCGACTGGTGAAAAGTCATCTTCAACGGCGGAACCCATGAGTTGGTAGGGAGGCAAATCGAAGTGGGGGCGAGACTGCGTGGTGTCGGAGTACGTTCGGAAATGAAGGGCAGGGATAGGGTGGCCCGCAGTGAAGCTATTCGATCTTATACCATAGGAACAGCTGTTCGACGACTGTAAACCTGGCATTCCCACTGGTGGGTATCCCTGTTCGTATTGCCTCGGCGGCGTAAAAAAGATTGGATATTCCTCATCGTGACCATAGCTTGGAGGAAAATCGGATTAATCAGGAGACGTGAATATAGACGGAATGGACCCACTGCATCGTCGATGTTTCGTGAAAGGCCTCTCCGAAAATTTCATGACTCGCCCGGTCCGCAGGCGGACCCTCGACAGTGATGCCTACTACATCTGGGTGGCCGGCGCTCGGAGTGGGGTCGAAAGCATCCGAGCTCCAGGTGTTGTCAGACGCCTCAGGTGTGGTAAATGGTGTAGGGTAGTTGGGAAAGGGCCCTCCGTACTCCATTGCTGCGTTCCAGTCAAGAGGTGTGGCGTTAATTAAGAGATTTGGGGTTGTGGAATAGCAGAGGCGGAGTAGAACTCGTGCATGAAGACATATGTACTGGCACAGCTCAACAGCGCGAAATGCCGTCAACGCCTTGAGATGGAATTCGCTACTTGGTTGACTGCGGAGCGCCATCCGAGCAACGCGTTCAAGGCGCGTTCGCTCACCGCAAAACTGATGGTGCAGCGATGGCGAAATGTATCGATGGTGAAATGTATCATCGTTTGGACGCCAATTTATCATCCACTTTGTTAACATTGAGGCCACGGGTGCAGGGACGAGCCGGAAACAGCTTGTTTATCGACGGGCCGACAGAACGACATAGCCCAGAACCAGTGTGGGGGCAGTGAAGAGTGACTCGGGGGAGCTAAGCGTTGCGGGACGTACACGCCAACGCGGGGAGTGCCGATGAGGGCCGGAGTCTATGGGACTCTGACGAGGACCGACGGCTGGATGTTCTACTCGATCAAAAGCCCCACAATGCACTGCATAGTGGCGTGCTCGGGAAGGGCTTCGGGACCCGTCGTAACATTCGTAGAATTGAATTGACGAGAAGCCAGACAGTCCCGTTGAGGGGAGCAACAGAGAAAGTCGTGGCTGTTTTCTAGGCAAGTGGGGGAAGGAGAGATGGATCAACTTGAAGCGCCTCTTCATGCACGGTGATATATGCTCCCCGAGAGAACAGGCGTTGACGCTCGTTAGATACAAAAATGCTATAGTAAAATTTGGGCGTCCTTAGAATGGCAAATTGGATCCGAGGAACGGATTGCGGCGTCAAATATTCAGGCGCTAGGAAAGCGCTGAGAAAGAGCTAGACCATTTGGGAATGATAGGCGCATCGGCGGCGCGAAAAGTGCGGAGAATGTTGGACAAAGAATCATTGCAAGAAGAGACGCGGAATAGACGCCAAGCACTGCCACTGGCCGCTGGCACTTTCAGTCTTTGATGCCCGAATGGGACAACCAAATGTGATTCGATCTCTGACATACATCTCAAATAATTTGGACACAAACTGATCCACTAAAAACCTTCTTTGAGGTACAAAGTATATGCCCACAAACTTTGAGGTCTATTGTGCAAGAACTCATCGAGATCGAGACTTATCTGTCCCAAATTCCCTTATCAATGGACAAATGTGCTAATGGGATGCACAGCCACCACATGCTGGATTTTCGCTGTTTACCTTCAAATTCATGTTGTATGACCTCAAAATGTTCTTGAATTGACTGCTGGAATCCTTGAAGGCAAAATTGTACTGTCATATTGAGCACAAATGGGTAGAATGAACTGAAAAACTCCGGATGTCACACATGTCACAGATGCACTTTTGGCTTGAGATGTGTCCCATTGAGCGATTTTAGGCTATTTTAATGTTCCTATGCTTAACGAATCACCGAAAGGAGTAGTTCATAGCTATATTCTTCCAACCTAATTTTTCAGAGAATTTTGTGAGACAACAGGAGCAAGGTGTGGCAATTCAAATTTTGACTTTCTGAGATTCGAACAGTGATGTCTTTGGCAAAAAGGCATATGGTCTGCTCCACCTCCCAAATTTTGGATACTGAAAGCTAACATGTACAGGAAGATGTCCATAAAGTTTTGTGGCCCAGGCCTAACTGTGATGGTCTCACAAAACGAGTTTGTCCCATTGAGTGATGTTGTCCCATTCGGGCATCAAAGACTGTTTGCCGTTACTAGTACACGGCTACAG
Organism: Mycena haematopus; assembly: GCA_029281435.1. NCBI lineage: Eukaryota > Fungi > Basidiomycota > Agaricomycetes > Agaricales > Mycenaceae > Mycena > Mycena haematopus. The sequence goes on from JARJCV010000064.1 coordinate 98,034, forward strand.
AAATGGGGACTTGCCAATTCCAAGCTTGCTGATGGTCCACGGATATGCATTTTCAACAGAACTATGCCGAAATATATCTAACGATATATTAGGCCTAGAATATCTCAAGGGGAATTAGATGAAGAGTAATTTGATTCTAAATAAGTAGTAAGTAGTGCATATTTTACAATACCATAGTATCTTTGGGACCCGCTAAGCTCCTAATAAAAAGCGTGGCGGCTCAATCTGCGTACTACTAACAAACTTCATCTTACCCGGAAGGGACGGCTACCACTCGATCGCATTTCCACACTCGACAGGCATGAACCGCTGTGAGTCAGAGACGAGAGGGGGAAGGTGTTCGTGCAGAATATGCGCCTGGCGGCTAGAAGCATTGACCCGCTATACACGGGGTGGGTATCCAAGCGGGGAGAAGACGAGGGGTGAGGACTGCATAAATAGTCGATCAAATGGAAGACGATATTAAACGCCCTTGATATGTCGCGTCACCAACGTCACCCGCGCTTAACTTGTAAGGATTTAAGTAGCGCGCTGGCGGCAACATGAGCTCGAAATCTATCAATGCAGAGGTGGTGCAGTACCTTCTTCGCAAGCAGTACCAGTGGGCACTTGAGCTTATGACGTTTCAGGACCTGCGGCGTACCGAAGTACTGCTGACACTCTCTGCATTCATGCTTCTTGCGCGAAAGATGGGAGTCGATGTGGACTGTCAATCAGAAACCCTGAATATCAGCACAATAAAGGTAGTAACCGTTCGGGACGTACAGTTCAGGTTGTGCAACGCGGTAAAGTCATCTCCACAATATTGACAAATGTGCGCTCCCGGCTTCGACGGATCCTTTCGACGGCGGTTCGAGGCGCGACGTGTCGCAGCAGTTGCAACCGAAGGACGATATGCAGAATCATGGCCGCCTTCTTCTTGGCTAGATTGACCCGCATCCCACAAGAATGACGAACTCGACGGACCGTCAGCGGCCACCCCCGAGCTGGGATTCGTGGCAAAGCGGGCTTGAGGGTCGAAAGACTGCGGAAAGTGATTGGAGAAGTCGTAAATCGAATCGCCCCCCGATGTCCATTCCGTCGGATTGCTCCCCTCTGCCCGGTTCGTCGATGGGCCAGCGACAGGATAGGGGCTAGCCTCCCGACGTCGATGACCTCGGGTCGCTAACTTGTCGCCACGGTCGCGGCGGAAAACGTCGGTGTCCCCGGGGGCCTTGGAATGACTACGCGAGCGTCCTGCATCGGAAGAACGGGTTTCGTGTCCCTCGGGTAGATTGAGGAAGCTGCCCTCGAGATTGGATGAGAACGATGGGGAGCCAGTAGCTGAGCTGTGCGTATGACCATAGGGACCCTCAATCGGTCCGAACCACGAGAACTCTAGGAGGGAATTGAAGTTTTGGGTGGTGCTTGTAGGATGGAACGGAGAGGTGGGATCATTATAATGCGACCGTTCGGCTGATGATCCATCCTCGAGGGTAAGATCCTCGAACAAGATCCTAGCTGTCGAGCCAATGGAGGAGAGATGACGGGATTTCTGTCGTTCGCCCCGACGTACAAGTCGCCCGCGACTGGCAGGCTCTTCCTCAGGAGAAGACTGACTGTGGAGGTCACTCTGCAAGTCCAAGTTTGGGGGATCAGGCGACCCGCCAGTGTAACTCAATGAGACAAACTCAGGGCTGGGAGGGATGAGAGAGGGGCTGAAAAGACGGGAACGACTTGAAGACGAGGACAACGATCCCATAGGCGATGCGTCGGACCCTGGCCCTGCGCTCCATGGCGAAAGTAGTCCTGGGTTCGGACTGAATGGGATGAGGGAAGTTTGGCCCGAAGCATTGCACTCATGACGAATGCTCCACCGAGCGTTATTTTGTCCAGGGCCGGGAGGGAGCAGGGACGGGGACACGGATCGAATAGACGATGCGTCGGACGCAGGCCCTGCGCACCGCGGTGAAAGAAGTTCTGTACTCAAACTGAGTGCTGGGCGCCCCAAAGGATTGCTGTCATCACGGATGCTCCACAGAGCGCTCCTTCGTCCAGGGTCGGGGGAGGGGAGGGATGGGGATAGCGGGGAGACTGTTGGTTGCCCAGAATCATTTCCCTGATAAGAGACATTCCAGTGATCGTGCACAGGATGGGCTGCCATCGGGGGAAGACTTGACGACGGCAAATCGTCGTCCGCAACCGCAAAGGTGTCACAGTCATAGCCATCCGAGTGGAGGCTGGTCTGGAATCGGAATACAATGTTATCCGACTGTGCTCGAGGGCGAAGCCCGCTAGAGAGAAGAAAAAGCTGATGCCCTGAAGACTGCTCGCGGAAACTGTGAGAGCGGTTGGCTAGACTGTGGGGCGAGGACGTAGGTACGTCGCTATGGGCAGGTTAAGCCAAGTTATTAAAACGCCAACGCAGATAACTGACCCGAGGAATTCCTCCAAGTTGAAGCTGACTGGCTGGTCGTTGGGAGTCGTAGGTTGAGTCATCTGGAAGATGAAAGATGGAAAAGTGTGATCTTCCATAGCTACTATTTATTTGGTCTACGTCGCCACACAAAGAAAAACGACCCGCTCACAAAAGGAAATCGAGCTCAACAGCTCTGGCACTCGTGGAGCAATGCTGTCCATGAGTGAGTTGCGCACCGCCCGCGGAAAAGCCACAGGAGAGACAAAGGTTTATGCTGGCCTGAAATTCACGACAGTGAGATCGGCCGAAGCTTGAGACGCCCATGGACAAAAGGGTGGTTGTCCGCGTGGCAGAACAGAAGTCACGCAAGGGCATCCAACTATACGTTACTGCATTGATTCCAGGCAGTTGAAGTGCCGGGGTTGCCGAAAGGTTTATTTTTTATTTTGGTTCCATCGCAGGGTTGATCTGTTGCCTGTCAGATACAGCAGGAGAATTGATGGATACGGCGAAGGGGCGGTGCGATAACAAGGTGCGCAATGAGCGCAAGGTTGCGGGATAGTTTATGAGAAGTGGGCGGGAACCTTAGGCGAGTCCAAGCGTTGGAATGGAAGGTCAGTATCCAGAGAAAAACCGGCTAAGGGGCCGGAGCATGGTATGTGGAATCATAGCCTCTGAGATTCATGCACTGCCTAGGGTGGCGTTATGTCGAGGTCGACGTTGGCCGCCGCCCGCCTGAGGATTGCATTGACCACAGCTGGTCTCCTTAAGGTACTCGAGTGACGTCGGACACGGAGAGAGTGAACCAGGGCTGTGGTGGGAGATGGAGACTCGGAGATGGTCCAGGGATCAAGGAGCTCTTGCGCCTTGATTTCATCCAACTTCCAAGTACGTTCGGGGGTTTTGAAGGATGATATTACGGTACTATCCAGGCACCATCCTGAGAATGGCACACTGAATCAGGAAGTCTGCAACAAGCTTTGGGCGTCAGCTTTGAGAATTCTGCCGCAATGAGCTCGAAACCGCGTTGATAAACGCGCCAGGAAGGAGATGGCGGCGGCCAACACGGTGACCAACTGAATAAAGCACTGCCACTGTCAGTTTCCAATTTAGGAAGGATATTCACCATCGTTTCAGTCTACTTTAGTTAAAGCTTCGATTAATACCACAGAATACAGGGATGACACTACAGACTACTAAAGCTCATACTACAGGCTAATTTGACGGGACTACATTATTTAAAGAAACCCATAAGCAGGAATCGAGTACACTTCCGGAGAGGATAATAACTGAAACTTAACGTAACGATAATGGAGTTATAAGGTGGTCCTGGACGGTCCCAACTGTATTAACCAAGTTGGGCCCAGTCTTCCTCGTCGTGATTCTTTTCGTGTCGCGTCTTGACCGACAGTGTTGTGAAACGGACCCCACACAACCGACAGGCGTAGGGTTTGGTGCCGGTATGGGAGTTGTAGTGATCTGGGGCCTTGGTTAACAACCGACAATGCCAAAGTCGAAAGAACCCACTTTTCAAATTATGCTTGGTGGTGAATGTCGCCGGGCAAATGTCGCAACGGAATTTGGCCGGTTTCTTCCTCCGAAGCTGCGCAGCATGGACTCCAGCTGGAGACGCTACCTCGGAATGGAGAATAGGAAGGTCGAGAGTCGTCCCAGCTGCGGAAGGACTGGGAATGGGAGACAGAGAAGATGGTGTCTCCGGGGTAGAAAGCCCACTCCCACCCTCCACACTCTCGGGTGACACAAAGAATTTGGCACCGGATCGCTGCGTATTGAAGCTGTGCCTGCGTGGGGGAGCAGTAAGGCGATCATTGCTCGCGGTCGACGCCGTCAGATCAGATTGGGCACGAGAGTGTAAGCCGAAGGTCGAATGGGGGGGTGCCGTACTATCAAAAAGAATGGGGACGGAAGACTCGAGGGGAGAGAGCGCAGACGATGCGCCGGAAGTATCCTCGAAGGAAGGCCAGTGTTCGGAGTCAGAAAATGTGAGAAGAGGGAGCATGGGGGAGAGTGCGTCACGGGAATTGAACGACGAGTACTGAGTATAACTATATGGCAACTGGAGAGCCGGCGCTTCCGGATTAAGCCCGGCAGCATCGTCGAGAGCCATATGGGCAAACATTTGCAGTGGCGATTCGGAAGAAGAGGGGGAGAGGGGGAGGAGTTGGTAGTCTGTGAACGGGTCTGAATGATATAAGTGCTCCGGTTGCAACCCATCTGTTAACAAGGCGCGTTAAACGAGAAAACAAGGGCTAAAACAATAACTTCACGTACGCGAAACATCCGACATAGCAGGCGAGTAGCCGCTCCAATAGCTGCCAGGATCGGACACGGGAGTCTGTGGCACTTCAAGGTCCGGATCATATCTACGCAGCGCGAAATCACGTTAGATAGCCAGGCGCCATAAGTAACGAGCGACGCACACTTCGTGTCCATTCGTGCTATTGGGAGGGGTCGCTGGCGTGACGGAGATACCACTATCGGCGAGATAGTGGTCGGGAACACCACTATCGACGGTATAGCGGACGCCAGAGCCCACAGCATCATAGGGTGAAAAACTGTCCATGATTCGACTTGGAGGTGCCATTCAAATTCATGAGCGACCCGCGACGCGTTTAATACTACCACGCAACGTAATTCAGGCCTTGTTTAGGGAGATTGCCATTTGAGGAGATCCGGAGATTCACACTCGGTATCTTGAAGAAAACGTGTTTTCAGCGTGCCCAGGTTCCGCATCAGTACTCTGAAGAAACCTGCTGCATTGCCAGCAATATCCAAGCGCCAAAGCCACCAGTAAATCCTGTTCCAGTAAGTCAGTGCTGGATGAATCATGGCCAGGAGGTGGCCAGCAGCGCTGGCGACTGGGGACAAGCTGGGGAGCAGAGGGCATGCATGTCACTCTCATGTCACGGCATTGTCACGGTACCGTAAGGGATAGCACCCACCCCGCCGTCCTGCGCTTTGGGAAGTTCCGGAATTCTTTCCAGCCCAGAACGGCCATCCACCTTGCCTGAATCGTATGTCGTTTTACCAAGATTGTCCAAGAACTCCCGCGCCCGTCCATCTCCTCACCATTGCCTCGAGGCTTGTGGCAGATTTACTTATTGGCAAGTTGTCGCAGAACCGAAAGTTTCTAGTACAAGGATATCGTGTTAGATGGGCTCCCGCGAACCGCTGTCCAGCGCCTCGTCGGCACGTTGTCGACGCATGCAATTGGGTCGGTGTTCACGGAAGTATCGGCGTGCGAATTTCGTCATTAATCCCATTCCAGCGACTGCAGTCTTCCTGGCCTGACCCTGCTTGTGCGAACAAGGCGATGCCCACGTTTCATTGCAGTTATGTTTTTCTGATCCGCAAATCTGTTCCTCGACCCCCAACCCTTCACATACAGACCCGGATATGAGGTTAGGTCCTCCGAACCCATCGTGGCTTTTAGCAGTGTTCGGCCTGTGCACGTCTACCACAGAAGTTTTCACCCGCCAGTCTCATAAACTGTGATGCTCCATGATATCTGCATCGCCGTCACTGGACCGCTCAATTCCCTCCGGATCTTTCAATGTAAGGATGTCCACCAGGTTGTTGCCTCGCGGAGGTCAGTTACAATGTACTAATCTCGATGCCTGCAGCTCTGCGTCGGCGCCCTGGATCCTGTGCTTGTTGGTTAACAGTTTTCATTCACCATATGCGTTCATTACAGTTTGTCGGCGTCTTCTCCACCTTCAATCGTGGAAGCAAGATTCACGACACCGTCAATCGTGCAGTCGACGCCGGACGCTGTGCCAATTGAGTTCTTGCGACCTCCAGTTCTGTACTGCGGCACTGCATGTCCGATGTTGTCAAATTCAGTCAAAAAACTTGACCCCACGTCAAGAATCCTGGGCTAGTTAGCTCAGTCAATAACCTGTAGACTTAAGTGCAGGGGCTGGACCAAAATCATCGGATGCTTTTCTGAGATTCCGGGATGTCTATTTGGATATGCCGGTCCGCCATTTCAAAGCAGTATAAACTATTCGAAGACCTGACGATTCTCCTAGTAACCAACAACGTCTTGAACCATATCGCTTCTACCTAATCAATGACCTACGACTTATTTTCGCCATCTGCCAAATATGTACATATCACGGATCCTGGGCCGACGATCAGCGTATCGAATCTCAGTCTGTGGAAAAGAAAGTTCTCCTGTTCATATCGAACACGGTCATCTGACTACGTTCATAATCATCCTCACCAGCCTTCAGATTCCTAACGTACCCTTTTAGGCTGGAGGAACGAACCGTTCCGCCCTCCGAAGCGCTACTCTGCTGTAGGCGCCAGCAATACTAAGCGACATTCAACAGCGGTACACGGCTCTTCGAAGACATTTTCAGAAATGCGGAAATACTGTATGTCTTCACCTACATACTATATACACAAATCGCATTTTCTCGAAATCAACTGACGACGCTGCGTACCCTCTTGCAACCGCCCTCCCTTTGTTTTGCACGAACAGGTACTACATATTCAAGGCGCAAAACAAACAGAAAATCCCAGCAGAGCTTTCGTCGCAATCTCGTATCGCGAAGGTGAGGATATACCGCCAAACAGCTACACCTTCAACCCGACCGTGACCTTCTGTCTTATCCACACCTCGGTCCTCCACCAGCACGCACGAGAAAAAAACGAGCGCCGCCATGCGAATCATCACGTCATAAATCGGAACTACTTATGCCTTCTTACCCGAACACGACGCGACGCGACCTTGACCTCCAGCTGCAGCGGGGCGATCCGCGAACGCGAAATCAGAGCTGGAGGGGTTGAAAGTAGCTTCAAGTGATCTCGGGCAACACAACCTACCACGAGGGGCATCCGCTAATGAATACGAAGTTACTGAATGTGGACGGGCCTCAAAAACGGTTGGAAAACAATATAGGAATAAAATAACAAAAGTTGATGTTGAGCACCGAACTCGATCGAGCTAAGTAACGTCAAGCGCCAAGACAATTTTGATCCGTGATGGCTATCCGGCAAGCTCCTAAGTAGCGGCGGTTCGCGTTGCGTTCCCTTTCTCCCCAAACCACAATAAAGGACCATCCATGTCGTCCTGGATGCAACGCGTAAACTGGAAGCTGGTGGCCCAGTCGCCGTGGCCCAAGGTCTCCGCTGCCCTCCTCTTTCTCGTTACACTTTACCTCCTCGCCAGCGACACCCACCATCCGAGCCCGGAATATCACGACGTTCTCTCGACAGCGAGCTCCAGCACTCCGAATAACTACGAAGGAATGAGTCGCTTCCTCCGAACGTTCGAAGGAAATGAGAGGCGATATAAAGCCATGATGGTGGAAAGAGAGAAGTACATTGAAAAAAACGGCGGAATGGACCTCCCTGCGTGCGTAGAAAACTCGCCTATGGAATCTATCTTTTGAAGACACCGTGCAGCTTCCCCGCACCTGGTGGTCTGGTTCGACCCTTGTCTACGCTGTGTCATTAGGCGGGCTCACGCTGATTTGACAGTATTATGTTCTATGGGATTTTTTCTACCCAGCGTGGCCATGTATTTTTCCCACATATCGCGTTGGTAAGATTCTTTTTCCAATGGGACGGGCTTGAATGTTGAATCACATTGGAGGTCTTCTTGCCGATGGCGGTGAGTGTCGTTTCTCTTTCGGCTCCGATCGTATCTAACTCGTTCTTTGTGCGTGAAGGAAAATGGGTCTGCGGACTAGAACGCGTGCTGCAGAGTCGTCCCAAGCCTATCGTATATTCGCTCAACCATCAAACCCTGTCGTATTCCAGCTTTGAACTGGATATGCTAGCACGGTCGCCCGGGTGTCATATTTATGGTATCTGAGATATCTCTGACATCTCCCTGGCGCGACTCGTTTACCTTATGTTTTAAGGTTTTGACGCCAACGCGACACACGATACATCTTTGAAATGGCCGTGGGGAGAAACCGACGCTACCATCGACCCGAAGGCAAAATCTCGCGTGCACTTCAATCATTTTGCTATCGCGGATCTAAAGGCGATGAAATACCGCTCACTGCAAAGTGTTATGCGCAGTTATGGGCACGACTGGATCGACATTCTCAAGGTACTTTATGTATCAATCGACGCACATCGCTGACAATTATTTTGGAGATGGATCTCGAAGGGTCCGAGTTCGCAACGCTTGTGTCCATGATCGCCGATAGTCAAGACGAGCCACTGCCTTTTGGTCAGCTCTTGTTGGAGGTGCATGTCGGATGGTCTCAGGGTATGTTCGTTTCCTGCCGTCCAAATCATCGTCTTTATCGAATACGAGCAGATATGACCACGGTCGGTCATTTCAGTCAATGGTTCAACAGACTCGAGCGTGCAGGACTTCGTCCATTTTATTTCGAGGTCAGCATGACGGACGTGAACACGCTGCGCGTAGAGCCCGCTGTCGCTTATGTGGGTCGAAAACATACTAACAAATAACCATTGCTGAATAGAATTTGACAGTGGTATTTCACGAATATTAGAGGGAAACACGCATTGGTAGACGACGGGCTGCCTGAATATCCTTGAACCGGATGCTGTCGTGGACTAGGACTTGGTTTGTTTTCGTTTTGTAGACGACATAATCGACATTTGCGGACAGAGTCGAATACGTTGTCTGTAACATTGAACACGGTAGAGGGACATATTGTAGACATTGAGCGATGAGCGCGTTATTGCGACATCGATGGGACTGCTGCCTCAATTAAATAATAATATTGTATTTGCGCTAATCGAGTTTTATTGGGCGACCTCAAAGCCCCTAAGTTACAGTACGCTGATCCAATGATTGATCGCACACACGTGATCGCGACCTCAACTTCGACCAGCTTCGACCTCGACAGCTCACTGGAGTCACTCCCCGGATTCTACGCAGGTTTTTCTGTCATGCCTCCCGGAAACTTGGTATTAATCTGGAGCTTGTCTATTTTTACCTGCCAAGACGCAGCCCGAGCTTGTTATTATGGCTGTAAGCGACACCGACGACCGAACCTCCCCGGGCTTGCGGCTTGCGATCCGCACCATGGGCGCCCTGCGCGCGGAAAAGCCCATCGATTACCTCTGTGACTCGCTCCAAGGTGTCTCCTCGGCGCGAATCCGTATACGTATTGTGGGCAAGACAGCCGCATTGTGTGTCGTCAAGCTGTACGACTTCAAGCCCGAGCTCGTGCTCGAGAACGGCTTTTTGGAGTATCTGCTGTAATTACAACTCGACGCAGAGCTGAAGTGCGAAGATCTCATTACTTAAACACCTCGTGCGCAAGATGGCGCCGCCGCTTGTGACGATGCTCTCGCAGCAGAGAACAACGTCCACGCGCTGCTAAGCGAATCAACAAGTATGTTATCTGGTTCTTCAGAGGCGCTTGTGCGCTTGTTTCTCATACATACAACTGGACTGAGTATGCCTCTGAGGTCCACATCGACTTTATTCGCAAGATGATCAAGGCAATCGGTCAGCCGACGGTAAATATTGACGCGGCAGCGGAGCGTGGCACAAACCTCCTGCTAGATATCATAGGAACGAGTGTTAGAGCTGCATAGGATACAAGAGGTCGCCTTCGTAATGGTGATTGGTCTCTTTTCAAAGCCACGCTGACAGATATTGACTTTCGATAGGATGTCCATGTCCTCTGTATATCCATCGACGTACGATGGCGTCATCCCCCCCCCCCCCTTTTCACGAATCTCGAAGAGCTCGACAAGCCCGAGACCAAAGCCTTGCTCATTTGGATCATCGACAAGTACGCCAACAGGATCGACAATGCCGATGGGCTGCTCGGCATCTTTGTCGACTCCTTCATAGACAGTTCAGCTCCAGACGCTCGCCCACGTCACGGATTTGAAAACGTTTTCCGAGGATTGTGCGACGGATATCGAATACGGCGACGAAAGACTGCGAGTGACCCAGTGTCCGCGACTGCGCGTATATCTACTGGCGGTTTCTCGTCGAATCCATGGGACCGCAAAGGTTTGTGCGGGTTGCATCCAAGTTGCATCTCAGTGAAAGTGAATAAGAGGCTGATGAAACGTAGAGGCCGCTGTACTTGCACATCGCCCGACAATAGATCCCACGCCCAACGATGGTGCCGGACTTCTGGAGGAGTTAATGGATGATTCAAGCCCTGTCAACGTGTACTACAAGCCGGAGGAGACGTTTGTTGCAGCGCGGTACAGTCAGCTCCACAAGTTGCGGTCCGCGCTTCGACGGATCCTTTCGACGACGGTTTGAGGCGTGACGTGTCGCAGCAGTTGCGACCGAAGGACGATATGCTGGATCATCGCTGCCTTGTTGGCTAGACCGACCCGCATCCCACAAGAACGACGAACTTGGCCGGCCGTCAGCGTCCACCCCTGGACTGGATTCGTGATAAAGAGAGCTCGAGCGTTGAAAGACTGCAGGAAACGATTGGAGCAGTCGTAAGTCGACTCGCTCCCCGATGTCCATTCCGTCGGATTGCTCCCCTCTGCCTGGCTGGTCAATGGGCCAGCGACAGGATAAGGACTAGCCTTCCGAAGTCGACGACCTCGAGCCGCTGACTTGTCACCATGGTCGCGGCGAAAACCGTCGGTGTCGACGGGGGCCTCGGAATAACTACGCGAGTATCCTGCATCGGAAGAGCACGTTTCGTGTCCCTCAGGGAGAGTGAGGAAGCTGAGCTCTAGATCGGATAGGGATGATGCGGAGCCAGTAACTGAGCTGAGCCGTGCGTATAATCAGAGCGCCCTGCAATCGGTGGCGAGGACGTGCCTCCGGACCATGATAATTCTGGGTAGGAATTTGGGTGGTGCTTTTAGGATGAAACGGAGAGGTGGGATCATTATAATGCGACCGTTCGGCTGGTGATCCATCCTCGAGGGTAAGATCCTCGAACGAGATCCTGCCTGTCGACACAATGGAGGAGAAATGCCGGGTTTTCTGTCGTTCGCCCCGACGTACAAGTCGCCCGCGACTGGCAGGCCCTTATCAAGAGGATACGACTGACTGTGGAAGTCACTCTGCAAGTCCAAGTTGGGGGGGATCATGGGAATCAGGCAACCCCCCAGCGTAACTCAATCATAATGAGACAAACTTAGGGTCGGGAGGGATGAGGGAAAGACGGGATCGAATCGAAGACGAGGACAACGACCCAATCTTCGATGCGTCGGACCCAGGCCCTGCGCTCCACGGCGAATGTAGTCCTGGATTCGGACTGAGTGGGATGAGGGGAGTTTAGCGCGAAGCATTGCCCTCAGGATGAATGCACCACCGAGCGTTCTTTCGTACAGGTTCGGGAGAGAGGAGGGGCGGGGACACGGATCGAATAGACGATGCGTCGGACGCAGGCCCTGCGCACCGGGGCGAAAGAAATGCACCGAATGCTGGGCGCCAAACTCATTGCTCTCATCACGGATGCTCCACAGAGCGCTCCTTTGTCCAAGGTCCGGTTGCATTTATTTTTCATTTTGGTTTCATCGGAGGATTGATCTGTTGTGTGCCAGATACAGCGGGAGAATTTGATGAATACGGCGAAGGGGCGTTGCGATAACAAGGTGCGCAATAGTGGTTGCGGGGTGGTTTATGAGAAGTGGAGGGAATATTCGGTTCAGTCGTTGAAATGGGAGGTCAGTATCCAGGGAAAACAAGGGTTGAGCGGCCGGAGCATGGTATGTGGAATCATAGCCTCTGACTGCCGAAGGACTGAATTGACCACAGCTTCTTCAGGTAGCTAGAATGACTTTCAGACACCAAGGGGGTGAACCATGCATGACTTTGGTGAGAAATGGGGCGATGCTCCAGTCCAGGGGATCAAGGAGCTCTTGCGCCTCGATTCATTCAAGCACGCGTGTGGATTGTTTGCCGGGTTTTGAAGGATGACATTTAACGCGCTGGGAAGGAGATGGTGGTAAACTGAAACAGCCTCACTGCCACCACCAGTTTCCAATTTGGGAAGGACATGTACTAATTTTTTTTCTTAATTATAGTCTATCCACCACCGTTCAGTCTGATTAAGGCTTCGATTAAAACTACAAAATAAAGAGAGGACACTGCAGACTACTAGAGTTCATGAGATATACTAGTTTATCTGGACTATGATACACTATTAGAGAAAGTTCTGAGAAACCCATAAACAGCAATTGAGGTATCATGATTTGATCATGATACTTCGGAGAAGAATAACTGAAACTTAAAGTAACGATAATAGAGTTATAACGGGGTAGAGGGTCCGAATGCACTGTATTAACCAACTTGCGCCCAGTCTTCGTTGTGATTCTTTTCGTGCCGCGTCCTGACCGACTGCGTTGTGAAATGAACCCCACACAACCGACAGGCGTAGGGTTTGGTGCCGGTATGAGAGTTGCAGTGGTCTGGGACATTGGTTAACGACCGACAACCGAAAATGGCCAAGTCCAGAGAACCCACTTTTCAAATTATGCCTAGTGGTGAATGTCGCCAGGCAAATGTCGCAACGGAATTTGGCCGGTTTCTTCCTCCGGAGCTGCGCAGCATGCATTTCAGCTCGAGATGCTACCTCGAGATGGAGGATAGGAAGGTCTAGATTCGTCCCAGCGGCGGAAGAACTGGGAATGGACGGTGTCTCCGGGGTAGAGAGCTCACTCCCACTCTCCCAACTGAAGCTGTGCCTGCGCGGGGGAGCAGTGAGGCGATCATTGCTAGCGGCCGACGCCGTCAGATCAGATTGGGAACGGGAGTGTGAGGCGGAGGTCGAATGACGGGCGGGTGCCGTACTATCAATAACAATGGGAATGGAAGACTCGAGGCGAGGGAGCGCAGAGGATGCGCCGGAAGTGTCCTCGAAGGAAGGCCAGGGTTCGGATCCGGAAAATGTGAGAAGAGGCAGCCTAAGTATGGGGAAGAGTATGTCACGGGAATTGAACGACGAGGACTGAGTATAACTATATGGCAACTGGAGATCCGGCGCTTCCGGACTGGGCCTGGCGGCGTCGTCGAGAGCCATATGCGCAAGCATTTGGAGTGGTGTTTCGGAAGAAGATGGTGAGAAAGGGAGGGGTTGGTAGTCTGTGAACGGGTCTGAATGATACAATTGCTCCGGTTGCAACCCGTCTGTCAACAAGGCGCGTTAAACGAGAAAACAAGGGCTAAAAGAACGTCACGTACGCGAACCATCCGACCGAGCGGGCGAGTAGCCGCTACCATAGCTGCCAGCAGCATCGTAGCGCGGAAAATCGTCCATGATTCGACTTGGAAGATCCAGTCGGATTCGTGAGCGACACACGATGCGTTTATTTAATACTACCACGCAACGTAATTCGTGCCACTTTTTTTTAGACAGATTGCCTGTTGAGAGGATGTCTTGGAAAAATGTGTATCCAACGTGGCCAGTCGCAACAGTACTCTGGATAGAGAAACCAGTTACACCTGTTGCATTGGCAGCAACATCCAAGCACAAAAGCCAGCAGTAATTCCTGTTAGTGAGGGATAAATCATGGCTTGGAGCTGGCCAGGAGCGCAGAGGGCATGTCACGGTTTCACCGCCTACGGCAACCGTACACCACCGCCGCAAGCACTAATATATGCCCAGATATAGTCCGAAGTCGGCGGCCAGAACGAGAGACCATCCAGAAGCATTATATTCGTCGAATGCTGGGTTTCACGGAGCAAAGTGTGGCTTCTGTATTGTTCTCCGCAACTCGTTAGAACCCATCCCCTACCGCCGAGCTTTCTTGTTGCCGAAGAACGTCAGGCATTTGGACGAGCGCTTGGTTAAAAATGGTCGCGCGTCAATCCGGGATTTCCGATTTCGTGGGTATGTAAATGATGGGGTCATTGTCGTCCTATCTCAACTCCCGATTCCTGTTTATTTGGATGTGAAATTTGACTCGGCGATATCGGTGAAGACAATAGATGGCCTAGTGGGGAGCGCGAAGTTGCTGTTCTTGTCGACTCGGATTCGCGTTGCCGCTTTTGGGTTGCGTGTCACTGATGTCACGTACGTCAGCGTGACTTTGCCTGCCTTCCGAGTCTGCCTCTACAGCCGACCCTCACCGTTGGCTCACGGCGACGACGGCCATTGAGGACCACCACACTGAATTGTTTCCATTCCTCCCCGTTTTAGCCTGGTCGTCCGCCACAAAACCCCCGGTGTCGCCGATACAGTTGCACTTTGAAGCGGATCCAATTCGCACCCAGCCCCACGAAGAAAGTTAACAGAATGGAGTCTATCCGTAGCGACGCGCCAATAAATACATGGTGTTCAAAAGGAATGTTTATTCGAGTCTAATCAGCCCGTGCGCCGACTTCACAACCATGGGAACTTCTCAAGTTTTGATCTCTGGTTTGTCTTCGTCTTCGGCTCTTCGCCAACCTCATCTTACGCCGTGTTGGCGCGTCGCAGCTGGATGTCCAAGCAAACTAGGGAGCTGAAGCTCCCTTATGTCTCACTCGCGCTTGGGCACTTCTCCTGTTCGTACTTAGGACGATAGCGAGGGAAGAGTCTCACCTCCGCACTTGCTCGTCCTACCTAGGCGAATTTCTCCGAGAGAACCGTTGTTGGTTTTCGAGAATCTGACTCGAGATGCTTTCTACGCTGAAACCAGCAACTGCAGTCGCGTCGACCTGCGGCTGCAAATTAACCCAAGTACGTACGCCCGTGGTCTCATAATTCATCCAACCGTGCTGAGACGTATCTAGTTGGTCGTAGTAGGACCTTCCGAGCAGGGTCCGCTTGTTGCCAAGCTCACGGCGCCATCGCCTGTCCCTGCGCCGTCGAGGTTCGGTCGCACCCATTGCTATACCATACGCGGAGGATATTGTCCGCTGCCACTGTGTTATGTTCAGTTTGTGCAGCTATCTACTGGCGCAGAGGAACATGTAGGTACACAGTATGATACTGACGGTCAAATCCATTCCGTTTGTCATTAGAATCAGTCGAGCGTCGATGAGCTAGCTGCAAAGACATACATAAAGATGTACAAGGTTCATCAACGTTCAAGAGTCGGGATTATTCCAAATTGTGTTTAGTATCAAGTAAGGATTGAATGAAAGAATTGTAGCTGGGTAATTAACCTCCCTCTTCTAACGAGACAAGAGTCTCTGAGGAAGGGCGGGGCATGCGTGGTAAGCCGCGCCGGAGCGGAACCGGAGCCGAGTCGCCTTGGCAACGGCGAAAGGCTCGGCCACTGCTCGGCCCGGCAACACTATACAAGCGGTGTCCGAACTTTGAACGCTCCGGCGTCCGCTTGCTGCTCGACTTGCACGGACACGATATCCTTGTCTCGCGTTTGCACCAACAACAAGTCGCTCTTGGTGCGTCTCCCCTCTCCATTCTTTTCCTTATTTTCATATTAGTCCAGACCCAAGACAACGATACCGCGTCCATGCAGCTCGAGCTGCAAGCAGATGCAGCAGCTTTCGACGCATCCGTAAAACTTATGCGTGATCGGAAACACCATCTTCGCCACTAGGAAATACGTACGCACCCCGTACTTTTTCTTGCTATCGCCCACCCGTTTTTCCGGTCGCGAGCCCGATTTACCAAAGCAATTGCTCAGACGACGGTGAGGATAGACGCGGCAGCGGAGCGTTGCATAAACTTGCTGCTAAATTCCATACTGCAAGAGGTCGTCTTCGTTTGTCTCTTTTTCAAAGCTCCACTAAATAGATATTGACTTTCGGCAAGACATCTTGTGGCGGCATACGAGGGCGTCATGTCATCACACCCTTCACGTACGCGGGTCCCGACAGATGTTTCGCTCTATTGGTCAGTGTGGATGACAGCAGAGTAGGTTCTGGGGGTTGAGCGCGTTTGCACACTCTTAGAAGGTAGCATAATATCACCATTGACGACAAAACGCACCAAAATGAATAAGAGCTAACATGTCAGATGCTAGTTCCTCGAATCTTCATCATTGTGAGATCAGTACGTTGGTGATGAAGTTGCGTTGGGCAGCCGTCGCGTCATAATTGCTGGGGTCTTGGGAAAGACATGCGACACCAGTTCGGTCAATACCGATGCACGCGCAAAGGCAGCTGCGAGCGTCCGCTTTCCACGCCTCGTTGGGGTTTGGGGCTATTTTTATCTGTGTCTTCGGAGGATACTTGTAGAATGTTCGTTCAAAGGGGTAGTTTTGCACATATTGTATTGTCGGGAAAGGATGGAAAGATCAAGACTGTCGGCACTGGCGGGGAGGGCGGGGGGATCCGGGGGCTCGTCAATGGTCTGCGGCCCTTCCGCTTGCAAGAAAGAGAACAGCTCGTCAGCGTTCATGGTCGACATTATGAAACGAATAGGGGTGCGTGGCAAACGTTTGGCTCAACCAAACACAATGATGATCTCTGGAGGATATCTGGAGGAGACCATCGACGAACGGTGCGTATCGTATCTCATGCACGCGACGTTCATCCTTCTCTCAAGGATAGTAGTGTACCTCCACTATGCGTCCTTGACCGCAAGTTCTGCTCGTTATGATTAGAGTCCCTAACACGATTTGGTAACTTGAGGCGAAATTCTTTGCACTTGGAAAAACTCTATAGATACAGGTCTGGATGTGTACAACATGCAACACTAATCAAGAAAGGTCGAAACCCGCATTGGATGTAATCGCCTGCAGAAGCTTGGCCCTCAAAACCTTTTCGCTCTGGTACCGTGGAAGCTAGACGCGGAAGTAAGCATAAGCCAGCATAAGGGAAAGGGTGAAGGACGGCGTACCTTTAAAAGGTTTACACAGGTACTCGAGGTGGGTAGCCGAAGCTCGTCAGAGCCCGCATCGCGAATGGCAAAATTTGGCACCAGTTCTTTGAATCCTCTGCCAACACAATCAGCAGTGCAGAGACGAATGAAACCGAAAGATAGTTAGCTCACAGTAGCGGTGGTCGACTGCAGCTGGTGACGAAACGAAGCAACGCCCGCCGCTGCTCTTGATCGAACGAGTGGACGACCTATTACCCAGAAGTCAGTCAGTCTAGTCGAGTGCCTGCCGTGGGAAAAGGAAAGTGTACGCACTCTCCAGAACGAGATGATCGTGGCATGGTTAGAATCGAATATACCCCCATACTGCGTATTGCCCTGTAGATCGTCCAAATCCACAGGTGAATCCGTGCCCCCGATGAGGATCTGCAGCTCCTGCTGATTGAACATTCTGTCAAGACGATCAGCCAGGCGTGTAATTAGTGCGCGTATATCGAGAAGGACGAACTTGAGCCACTTGTGGTCGATTATCTCCGACAGGCCCTCGAAAAACGCGTCGCTCTGCTGCTTGATCTGCTTGCTCAGCCGATAGTGCGAGACGAGGTAGATGTACTGGAGCCTGTTCTCCTTCGTCACCGCGATGTTGCTGCCGTGCGGGACGAGGTCCACCGTCTTGGTGACGCCGAAATCTGTTTTCCATGGATGCTTAGTCAACGAAGGCACGGACACATTCGGTTTGCGCACCCTCGACGGCGACGGTGAAGTTCAGAGACAAGTCCTCTGGGTTTCCGGCATAGTGCTTTAGGAAGATGAGACCGTTGTACAGGTCAGGGTCAAGCGACGCGAGGTCGTCCAAGAAGCTTTGCTTGCCCAACCACTCGAATACCTCGTGAGACACAAATGAAAGGACAAACGGCCACCCTCACCTTGGCAAGGAAGAATCCGGCAAACGCGATATCGACAAGAATGCCCTCGTACATCGCCTTGCCAATGATACGCCCGATGAAGCGGTACCAGTTCAGGTTATGCGCTACAACGAGGCGGTCAGAGCGAATTATCTTGCGAGAAAGAAACATCAGGACATACATTCGATGGCATATGCATGAGGGTTCGGGTACAGTTCGTTCTTCTTATTCGCCAGCCAAAGGCCGCGATCGGTGTCGAAGACCTCCTTGCACAACGACGTGAAGAACTCTTTGAAAACTCCACCACCGTCGATTCCCGCTCTGTAGATAGCAGTGAGCGTCAGGCAAGTCGCAAGGGGACCAAACAGGAGTAAGATACGCACTCCTCCTCGCCAAACTTATCGATGAACGTGATGCCAATCCTGCCCTTGAGGTCCACGTCCCTGAGACGGTCGAACCCGTCCTGTGCGATATTCTCCCGGCGCACAATGATCCGCAGCCGATGGTCGTACTGATCGTCGGGTGGTCGCCGCGCCATGACGTCGGTGAAGATAAAGCTGCGGAACACTTGGACGCGCGTCGAGAAGGGGATGGAGAAGGGTATGTTATGCAGAATCCCGAGACGTGGCGCGAGGCGGGCGATCTGCCGCGTCGTGACAGCACGCGCGTTGCCCGCTGATAATTGCTGTTCTTCGAATCTATTGGACGGTGAGCGACGAGCTCGGGAAGGTAGAAGGGAAATTTACAGCGCTGCTTCCACGAAAGATCGTAGGTCGATCTGGCTGGATACAAGCCAGTGGTCCGGGGGCGTGAACGGTCGTCTCGAGCTGTAAGAGTAGAAGAGTTAGAGACAGAAGAGTGTTATCTAAACTCCGTGTAGCTCACTCTCTCGCATGGATCGCCACCAAACATTTGGTGACCTTCTCCCTCACTTCCTCCCACGTGTACCGCACGCCGCTCGGCCCCGTCGTCCCCGACATATTGGTATCGCCATCTGCATCGAGCTGTTCCTGATAAAGCCCGAAGGCAACGTCCAACAGTAAACGACTGAAGACCGTCAGCTCGTCCAGGCTCATAGGATTCCGAGGCACCGATGCCGAGCCACTCCCATGAGACGTTCCAAAGAACTCGTCGTCGCCCATTGTGAGCAGCGCGTGCGCGTAGAGGTCCGCGAGGAACAGGAGCGGGGGGATCGACGTGTCGGGCTCGTCCGCGGGACCTGTTGTACATATTGAAGACATTTCGCGGAAGGTCAATAGAACGAGGTGCTTACGCTGGTATTCACGAAGAATGCTGGTTGCGTTGGCTCGCCGGACAGATCCCCGCCATAATTCCTTGATGACGCTTGTCCCTCCGCCGCCGACTACAATCGCGCCAAGGATAGTGCTGGTTTTCCCGGGCCACACACCTTCGAGAGCCAGGAACATGCAAAACAAGGCTCTCCGCGTGGCGTCTGGATGCTTCTGGGTGACGGTCAGCAAGGACGTGAGGTGTGTAGACGTCACAAGGGTGGAAAGACGCTTCAGCGTCCGGGCATCGAGGGTGGGAAGGGTAACCGGCGGGGTGGCAATTGCAAATGAAGAGACAACAGAAACCACAGGTCGAGATTCGTCATCCGAGTCGACGTCCGCGGATGCAGCCGCGGCTGCAGCTGTACGGATGGAGCTCTCCTCAAATGCGTGCGGGGGTAGTGAGTCGAATAGAGTAGCGAGGAGATTGAGATAGGTTGTCAGGGCCGGAGCAGGGAGTACAGCGTAACGCGGTGGTGTGAAGGCCATAAGATTCGCAACGAGATGAATCCTATCGATTAGCGCGATAGTGTTGGGGGAGAAAGCCAACAAGGCGAAGGATGCGAGGGGGAGATGGGAGGACAACTGGGTCAAGCTCGGTAACGGTAATCGGTTGGGCAGCAAAGGAATGGTGAGGATGCTTGAAATCAATCCCGCTAGCGATTCCGCGTACGCGTTGTTTGCAGTCGTGAACGTGGAAAATGCCACAGTTGCCAGTGGGACTAAAAGAGGCAGCGATGTCGACGATTTCGCCTCCGTCATGGGCTGATTGCACGTCAGTCCAGCTCAAAAAAAATGCGGGAGACGAGAGCATACTATGGAACGAATGGCCTCGGACAGCAGAGGATAGAAACCTCGTTTCAGCGCATACACCAGGATATCTGCCGCGACATCTCGACCGTCTGCCCCTAGATTTCGGGTCATGACATCTGCAGAAACCAGCATGTTCATGATTTTCAGATGGGCAACTGCATCGGGGGATCTGACAATATCCTCAGTAATGATTGACGCGGCAGGGGACAATCATACTCACTTGGGCGACGCGGCTATTGAGCGGAGTAAAAGAAGGAATATTTGCCGAATGAGAACCCGCCAACTTGAACGGTGTGGCCCAACAGCCGGAGAGAAAAGGGATCCTGGAGTGTTCGGTCAAAGCAGAAACCTTCATTCAAGCCAACTCCACCGACCTTCTCCTTTGGCTGCTATCGTCTGTGACCATTTTCCAAGTACTTCTTGATCCATCCCAATGAGCACCATACATCTCAAACCCATCAAGCCCTCGATATCGTTCTCAAACGACCTGCGCATGTCTACCTTTGCGGCATGGATTGCAGACACGGCGCGCCAC
Organism: Mycena haematopus; assembly: GCA_029281435.1. Classification (NCBI taxonomy): domain Eukaryota; kingdom Fungi; phylum Basidiomycota; class Agaricomycetes; order Agaricales; family Mycenaceae; genus Mycena; species Mycena haematopus. The sequence continues at coordinate 118,637 of JARJCV010000064.1, forward strand.
CAAGCCTGGATGCGAATTGCACCGTCATTCTTGCGTTTCTGCTCAGTTCTTTCTATGCGCCGAGCTTTTGCTTGGTCTGTTATCGCTGATAGCGTAGACACAGACGAGGAGCCTCCAAGATTTATTTGCCGTCGCTTCTCGTCCCCGAATAATGGCAGCATAGACTAGGTGAGTGTAGAGGTAATAAGAAAGACGCGCGTCTCTCGTCCACCGTGTTTGACGCTGTTGATGACTCAGCTCATCGTCTGTTCTAGACGACGCACAAAACATCGGAAAAACCACAAGCAAGACTGCATAGAAGTAAAGCATTCGACGATCTGATACAAGAAAAATTCGAGCCATACATTCAACATTTATTTACTACACGAGGCGCCATTTCTGGGTTTCTCCCAACATATCCCCCGCGACCGCATCCGCCGCCTGAGTCTCCAAGGGTTCGACCCAAGCTCTCCACTCACAACGCAATGCCATATCCAAATGCAAGACGTTTCTGCTGCGACGCTTCTTGACTTGCTCGACGCGGACTGCAGCAGGATCTTTGAGGGTCCCAACTACCGCCTCGGTCCCAGTGCCGTCGTTCGACCAAAGCGGGTGCAGCGTCACCACAGCGTACACAGCGTTTGGGTCCCACACTACTGGTTCATCGGCTTCTGGAAAAATCTGGACGCGAAACCGACGATCATAGTACTTCATCGTGATCGCGACCTGCGAGCCGGCGCGGACGGGCTCGAGGATAAATCCAGGATATCGGACACTGAAACCTTGTCCCCTGAAGGACACCGCCGCTCGGCCCATGCCCCTTGAGAATTCCCCAGGCTGTACCCCCATCATCGTGGCTGGCGCCCAGCGATAGCCCTCCTTCTTCATGCGCTTCTGGTGGTGGAAGATAATCCCCGGACGGAAATGATGCATTTGTCTGAGGAATACCTCCATCCTACCGGCGGCGAGCGCCTTCTCGCGCTCCTGCTTTCTATCCTCCTCCGAAGCGCCAAGGATCTCGAGCCCGTCGATCGAAACGTCAAGGATCTCGCGTACGTCCTCGTCCAAAATCGTCGCCGCACAGATCGCCTCGTCCGACATCCGTGTTGTGGTGCGCTGCTGCAACGCATGGGCAAGCGGGGGGAGCAACACCCAGTTGCCCGCTGTGGGGTCGCCGTTTGTCTTCATCTCGACCCAGTCCTTCAGGATCACAAAGTGTCCCGTTATGGCGGTGCGGGCGGAACGCGGAAAATTGCCCGCGCTCTCGTCCTCCCGATCTTCGTCGGCCGTAATATCCTCCACGCTATCCGTGAGCTGGAAATACAGGCGTTTGGCAAACATCCCTTCCTGGAACGTCCAGAGGCGATGAACCCAATTCGACATGTAGAGAGATATGGCCTTTTCGTGCGGCGTGCTAGAACGAGACAACTTCTGGATGCCCGCATCGAAAACCAGGACCGCAAACGCGCGCTTGTATATCTCCTGCATCAGTGCGATCGACTGCTTCCGAAGAGCCTTGTATTCGTCCGCTACGGGTATGCAAAGTGTGTCCATCCAGAATCGGACAGGATGAGGTCCGTTGGGGAAAACTGAATCCACACGCGTTTGTATACGCTCCAGCTGGCACACTGGGAGAGAATTCTCGTATGGGTTGCCGAGTCCGTCGGCCCATCTGTGGAATTGTGGTCGGTCTAGGAATCATAAGTAAAATCGGCGACGTACACATGCGAAATCGCGACAAATGGCAGCTTCGACTTGCGCGCATCCTCCACGATGAACCCGGAACGACCCCCGCCGATGTTCTTGACCCAGGACAAGACAGGAATCCCTCCCTGTTTGATAACGTCTACCACGTCCGCCGTCGCCACGTCCTGGCGACACGTCCCAGAGTGCATGTGCGCGATAACGTACTTGCTCTCGTCGACATTCCTCGCAACGCATGCGCGCTCTGTGCATCGGCTGTGTAGGCTAATGTGATGAGGAAACTTCGCGAGCATGAGATAATATTGCCCGTCGATTCCGACGTCCAAAAACAACCTCCGCACGTCCAACGGGCACCAACCGGCGTTCAACAGTTTTGACTTGACAAGAGGACTGGCCCCCCAGCTCATTTTGAAGGTACCGACTTTGTACATCTCGCGTATCGCCCCGGTGAAGACAAATCCAAGGGCAATGATCGACATCGAGATCTCCGGTGCGACAGGCCAGGGAATAGCATTCGAAGGTGCATGCATAGCCCCGTCGCGCTCTCGTCCTTCAACTCCGCAGTACCGGTCGATATAGGTGCCCACTTTTTCTATCAGCGCGACAGTCTTCTCGGCCGCCTTCGAGTCGGCATCCCTGTTCCCCTTCATCCGCCAGTCACGAAGCCTGCGAGGGAGGGCCGCTGAAGTCGTTACGACGACCTGTCCGGATTGCCTGCTGGTGAATTCCGCGGGGTCGACGTTTATTCCGTTCAATTTGAACACGGAGATGAGCGTGCCGAAGTACAGCCAGGTCTGGAAGAAGGCCTCGACTTCCGCAGCGGTGCGATTGCCAAAGCCGTTGCGGCCCATGAGCTGGTCCTCGGTCCATCCCTTGCGGTATGGATATCCGAAGAAGTCGCCTCCATCATAGAGTTCGGTGCATCTAAACGGTACACGAATATGCATTGCCCCTTCGGGGATCGTGAAGTGGTCCATGGCGCGGGAGATGCAGATCGTAGACGGGGTCGAACTAAGGTGGAAGACACAAGTCAGCGAAATCCGAACAGTTATAATGAACATACTGCTGAACGCAAAGCGTAAACTCGGTCGGCCAACGATGTTGCGTTCCAGATACGCGATGGCCAGCTGGAAGACTGAAGGAGCTGGTGGAATATAAGTATTGGTATGTCACCTTGCCTATAGTAGTATGGCGAGCGCTAGTTGTGCAAGACCATTCTGACAGAGCGAATATACGGTGTCGCCGAGGTATGGTTTATAATGGCGAGCGCTAGATGTGCAATACATCATTCTGACAGGACGGATGGACGATTTTCACACTGCGACAGGCTACCTTTGACTATGTTTGGAATGACTTCCAATTTGACACGTCTTCTCTCACATATTTCCCATGTCTGAAATTTCTGGGGGCGCCACTTGGACGCCTTAATCTAGTAGTAGTGCCAGGCACCTCAAACTGTCAGTAAATACATAAGCGCCGCTTATGCTCCCTGGGTTTCTCCAGATGACATGGCTCGGAGACTCGGAGTGCCGAAGTTCAAGAGTTATGTATCCACGGTCTCACTCGGCAGGTGCAGTACACAGGCACCAAGCAGCTGTTAGCTAATCCTACAGTTACTGAATCATTCACCCTGTGTAACTTGAAGCGCTCAACGCTAATCTCTGTTCAACATGCCAGCGCTGGGAAATCGATTATCGAAGGGGACAGTTGTCGGTCATTTGGGTGGACCGCGAGTCCAGTCAGGATAGCATTTCCCCGGAATGACTTTCTATCATAGGCGCCTAAGGACGCATTCAGTCAGAGACGCAACACGTTTTGAATTTCCTTTTTGGGACTCGGACGTGGGCGGTGAGTTAAATCTGTAGATTGATGGCTTCAGCTGAGCAAAGCACGAGCTTCTGAGACGGCTGCTTGCACGCTGAAATTGATAAGGCCAAATAAAGCCCGTGGATTGTACGGAGGGAGTAGTGTCTCCAGATTTCACAACACTGAGCGCTTACTTTCAAAGTTGAGTTTTCGAAGTTTTTCTTCAGTCTTCAACTCGGGAGGTCATGAATAATGCAACATCGTAACATGCCAGAGGATTCCTTTGGCGCCTTTCCTTACTGGCATCGCCCATTCGATGGCAATCTCCCAAGATTCACCCTCTTTACAAAATCAAGCGCCAGATCCAACTGAACTTCTTTAACCGAAGTGGGCGGCCCACGCTCTTGTTCATGTTCACATCAAGTATAGTTCGGAGTATTTAAAGCACCGCTGACACTCGGAATGGAAAGTTTGACATGCCTGCGTCCAAAATAGCATGTCATCGCAGTGACCCTCTGAGAATATATAACAACGAGGCTTACCGCCATCCACCTCATCCCTACTTTCACGATGGGACACCACGGCCCTGATGTGCCCGATCCGGACGGAAACGGTGAGCTTTCGAAGCATGTGTGTAGGATATTGCTCACTTCGGTATCGATGCACATAGTCGGAGACAGCGATTCGGAGGACGATAACAAGTCGGCAAAGAGTTCTGGGAGCAAATCGACTGAGTCAGGAACCGAGTCCGAGAGTAGCGTCGACTCAAAGGGGCCTAAAGTGAACAAACCTGACGGCCGAAGTGAGCGATTGAAACCGCTCTCAGTTCGGTTGCTAATGCAGCAATGTAGTCGATGGGAGTGATAGCGACCACAGCTCTGGCCCTGAGAAACCAGGCAAGCTATTAGAGCTGCATTGCAATTTTCCAGGCTGAAATCTCTGGTAGGCTCATACCATTCGAGCTCGGACAATGAATCGACGGGTGGAGGGAATAAGAAAACCACACATAAATCGAAACGCAAGCCCAAGAAGCCCCAGTCAAGCGATTCAGATTCTTCTGACTCCTCGGACCACCAAAAAAAGAAAACCAGTCACGGTGGAAAGACTAAGAAGAAGAAGAGAAGATCGTCGTCTTCATCTTCATCATCTTCCTCCGGCTCGGACCTCCCACCGCCGGACAATCCGGCGTATCTAAACCAGCAGAATAATGTAGGCAGCAGCTACGGCGGCTATGCGCAACCCAGCTATGGCGGATATGCACAACCCAGCGGCGGGGGATATGTCCAGCCCGTCCAGAGGACCAGCAATGTCTGCGGTAATCCCGAATGCGGGAAATCGTTCATCTGTGCGGCGGACTACAACCGAGCGGTCCAACCGTTGGGTTATCGCGGAGTCTAACAGGGAAAGTTTCAAGGGCATTATCGGTTGAACCATGTACAGTAGTACATATGCATACGTACCATTGTAACTTGTATTCCGCTAGCGGCCGTTTTCTCGAGAGTTTGGCATTTGTTTGTGATACGAAAGAAATTCAAGTATCTGAGCTGGAACGGCGTAACTCAACGATTCCTTTGCCAGCTGGGATACTGATATAAGCGCAGCTGGGACGGCGGGGCGTTATCCGTAGTTGGCGGGCGTTATGAGTTGCGCCGCGCTCGAAATTTGCCCGCGTTATGGACGTCCAATTCATCGCGCGAGGCTACGTGTGCGAAGATGACGCACGGCATGCCGGGAAGGCCGAGGGACGAGTCCACTGGGTACATTGGCAGAAGTCGCAGTCAATTATACCATCGTATTGAGGAAAGTCTGAGGGTTTGACGAATGATGGCCGTCAGTACGGAGTGCTTGAGCGTCAAGGGTATCGAGGCGCCATCTCCCTGGGAAGAGGGATCAGCAGCAGAAACTCTGGAGGGAGGCGAGGCATACGTGTGTAACATATCCCACATTCGACCCACAACTTGAATGACATGGACGCGTCACCTGTCACGCTCGTCACACTTCCGCCCATATGTACCGCATGCAGTTCTTTTTCCTCGCTCTATCCGCTCTGAGGCGCTTCGAGCGGTTCCTCAGCTTGTTCCTCATACTGCAAGCCATTTCCGCCTCGCTTTTTGACCGGTTTCCTTACTCCGTGGTCGCATCCGGGGCTTCACGGATTAATGAGCTCGGCAGAATTTCAATGGACTTCTTTTTTGAATCCTCATTATCGTCATTCTCAGCTGGGAAGTGCATCTCATCGACAATCTATCTGTTAGCGCGCGCCTGTGATCTCTCCCCAACTTCGGAAATCAAGAAGACCAGATAAGGCTCGTGGGCTTTACCGAAGGAGGGTTTTGGAGCAGTAGCCTTCTCCTGACGACATGAAGAATGCAACATCGTAGCATGCCATAGGATGAATTCTTTCTTTACCGGCATCGCCCATTCGATGGGAATCTCCCTCTTCATAAAATCAAGCCTGTCCGTCTGAAGCCTTTAACCGAAGTCGGTAGCCCACGCTCTTGCTACATGTTCGCATTAAGCATGGTTCCGGAGTATCTAAAGCACCGCTGACACTCGCAATGGAAAGTTTGACGTGCCTGCGTCTAAAACAGCATGTCATCGCAGCGACTCTCTGAGAATATATCAGATAGACGAGGCTTGCCGCCAACCATCTCATACTTTCACGATGGGACACCACGGCCCTGATGTGCCCGACCCGAACGGAGACGGTGAGTTTTCGAAGTATGTGTGTAGGATAATGCTCACCTCGATATCGATGTACACATATAGTTGGAGATGATGAGGAGAACGACAGCGTGGACGAGAACGGGAACGACAAGACGGACGAGAACGGGAACGATATCGACTCGACGCCGTCACAAAGCGAAGATGAGCATGATGTCAAGGCGGACGGGCCCGACGTACCCACACCCGACCACAAAAGTGAGCGATTGAAATTACTGTCAGTTCAGTTGCTAATGCAGTAATGTAGTCGATGGGAATGATAGCGACCACAGCCCTGGCCCTGAGAAACGAGGCAAGCTATCAGAGCGGTATTGCATTTTTCCATGCTGACGTCTCCGGAAGACTATTCGAGCTCGGAGAATGAATCGACGGGTGAAGGGAATAAGAAAACCACACACAAACCGAAACGCAAGCCCAAGAAGCCCCAGTCTGAGTCAAGCGACTCAGATTCTTCTGACTCCTCTGACCACCAAAAGAAAACCAGTCACGGTGGAAAGACTAAGAAGAAGAAGAAAGGATCGTCGTCCTCGTCTTCCTCCGGCTCGGACCTCCCACCGCCGGACAATCCGGCGTATCTAAACCAGCAGAATAACGTAGGCAGCAGCTACGGCGGCTATGCGCAACCCAGCTACGGCGGATATGCACAACCCAGCGGCGGTGGATATGTCCAGCCCGTTCAGACCAGCAATGCCTGCGGTAATCCCGAGTGCGGTAAATCGTTCATCTGCGCGGCGGACTACAACCGAGCGGTCCAACCACTGGGTTATCGCGGAGTTTGACGAGGAAAGCTTCATGGGCATTATCGATTGAACCGTGTGAGTACTGTTGTATTCCACTAGCCGTCGTTTCCTCGAGAGTTTGGCGTTTGTTTGTAATACGAAAGAAATTTATCTGGAACGGCGTAGGATACTGAGTATAGAGGATGGGACCATAAGTTCCGCCCACCACCGCGGGCTTGTAGCGCGGTAATTGGAAGCGATCCGGCGCCTGCAACACCGTCGTCGGGATCCGCGACCGCTGTATCATTTTAAGTGGCTCGGAAATGAGCATGGCGGCAGCCCAGCCTTGCATGCGTTGCCTAGCACACGGCCGCACGCTCTGCCGGCCGAGCGCTCTGCCTTTGCCTTGGCTTTGACTATGCGCACGAGGGGGTTCTCCGTGTACCCTTTGTGGTCGAAGACACGATGGTCAGGCTTCGTTCAAGAGCGGCAATAAAGAAGAGAACTCACCCTTCGGCAGTGGTGGCGTGAGCTCCGAGACGAGACGCAGCGTCTCTCAACTCCTTCGACCGTTGCGCGAGGTTCTTCATAACGGTCGTGTCCGCAAGCCCGCCGCCGAGACCCTGCTCGCCGCTTACAGCCGCCCTGTCCCCAGCGGGCGGCAACTCGCCCGTCAGAATCTGGTACAGCGTATCAACAATGTCGGCCTCCAATAGCGGGCATGCGCCGCAGTCGCAAGCGCACGCACAAGAAGAGCGTATGTTTTGGCCGCGAGGAGCGGGCACTCGCGGGGAGGAGCAGCATGTTCACTGCGCGGATGAGGTCCGTGTCGACGAGTGCCTCAAGATTTCTTGGCACTCGCGCTGTGGTGCGAGTCGATCACGCGGATGACAGAGGCGCCAAACTCGACGGGCCGCTGGTCTGAACAGCGAGGTAATTGCGATGATCGGCCACACATCGCGGATTTGCGCAGTCATTGGATGAGGCTTGCAGCGCCGAGACTATATGGCGATGCAAGTCGAGGTAGTTGAGGAGGGCCACGAGTCCGCCTTCGCGTGCAATTTAGCTCTGAAACTCTTCCGATATTTTCTCCGTCGTCTGTGCAGCGGATGAACGTCGATGCACTGGGAAACCGAGGCATATACTGACTCTTTTACGTCGAGGTTCGGCTCTGGGGCTGCGCGTTTGTTTCCCTTAGGGTCGCCGACGGGTTCGCCGATAGTGAGAGCGGTTTGCAGTGGGTCTGGCAGACGAGTCCAGAAACGGAGAGCGATCAGGTTGCCCACATCGTGCAGGCGAGTCCCTGACTACGTGAGCCAGCGCCAGCGTACGAGCACGCGAGGTTCGCGTACTCTCATGAGCACATAAGTGCTGGACGAGATGGGACGGACGCCGACGAGCGCATAGTACAAAGGACGGACGAGCAAAGGTGTGCACGTCGTGACAAGCGCACGAGCTCTGGACAGGACAGCAGGAGTGCCTGACGTACAGAACGGACGGGAGAGCCCATGAATGCGTGCAGGAAGCGCGCGGAAAACGACAAATCACGGCGACCCTGTGCACAAGGTATAATCGTGATCGAGAAAGATGAACAGAAGGACGCACCACTGGTAAGATCCTCCACTTATCTGGCCTTACAGTCGTCCGATGAAGTTATTAGAAGGCGCCGAGAAGCGCATTATTTGGTTGCGTTAATCTCACGAGACGCCGGTAAGGCGCTTATCAGGCTGGCGTCTTATAGAACTGATAAGGTTTTCCGACATCCCAGGGCAGGTAAATTCCATTTCTTTTGGTAGGTAGGTAGGTAGGTATGATTACACGGCACGGTCCGAACAACGAACGCCGGTTCCAGGAGTTTTCCCGGTGTACAAAGCAAGAATTACACCTTCGCCCCTGGGCCTCCAGACACCTCCCGAGCCGAGCTCACAGTTACCACAAGCAACCTTACAGCTACCTATGCCCTGTTGTAGAACCCAGTCGACGTCTGCAAGCGATTAGTACAACACCGCTTCACCGGAATTAATCCTCGTCACGCAACAATTGGCTCATTCCTTGTACTCGGGCGGTGAATGGGCACAGAATAGAAAACCTCGAGAATATCATGCACGTATCTTGGAATGACTTTCTAGGCGCCCAAGAGCAACCCAAGAGCAGGATGGCTGTCTGCGAAATGTGCCGTAAGGTCGTAGCGCTTATCAGGCTGGCGTCTTATAGAACTGATAAGATTTTTCCGACATCCCAGGGCAGGTAAATTCCATTTCTTTTGGAATGACTTTCTAGGCGCCCAAGAACAGGATGGCTGTCTCTGAATGTGCCGTAAGGTCGTAACTCGTTTTGAATTTCCTTTTTAGGACGTGGGCGGTGAGTTGAATCCGCGCTCCTTTTTCAACACGCTGAGGAAAGCACGAGCGTCTTCGACGAAAAGTTGAGTCTGGCATTTTCTAGTGACTTTCCACGCGGAATTTGATCAGATAAGGCCGTGGATTGTAGTGGGGAAGGAGCAGTGTCACTAAGTTTGCAGCCGTGCCGGGTACCCCGACATATCAATAATTGAGCGCTTGCAATTGCTATTGCTTCAGTCTGCTGACGACATGAAGAATGAACATCGTAACATGCCAAACGTTGAACAATTCTTTTGGCGCCTTTCCTTACCGGCATCGCCCATCCGATGGGAATGTCCCTCTTTTTGAAATCAAGCCTGTCCGTCTGAAGGCTTGAACCGAAGTGGGCCGCCCACACTCTTGCTTCATGTTCACATTGAGCATGGTTCGGGAGTATCTGAAGCACCGTTCGGACACTCGAAATGGAAGTTCGATGTGCCTGCGTCTAAAACAGTGACCCTCTGAGAATATATAAGATGGACGAGACTTGCCGCCAACCACCTCATCCTACTTTCACGATGGGACACCACGGCCCTGACGTGCCCGAACCGGACGGAGACCGTGGGTTTTCGAAGCATGCAGTGTGTAAGATATTGCTCACCTCGATATTGATGTACACATAGTTGGAGACGAGTCGGATGACGTGCCAGTGGACGAGAACGGGAACGAATTGGACGAGAACGGGAACGAATTGGACGAGAACGGGAACGAAATCGTGCCATTGGACGAGAACGGGAACGAAATCGTGCAATTGGATGAGAACGGGAACGAAATCGTCGAGACCGACTCCGAGAGTAGCGTCGACTCAAAGGGGCCTAAAGTGGACGAACCCGACTACCAAGGTGAGCGGTTGAAATCACTCTCAGTTCGGTTGCTAATGCAGTAATGTAGTCGATAGCGATAACGAGCATGGCTCTGGCCCTGAGAAACGAGGCAAGCTATTAGAGCAGTATTGGATTTTTCCATGCTGACGGTCTCCGGAAGACTATTTGAGCTCGGAGGATGAATCGAGGGGTGAAGGGCATTCGTCCAGAACCAAGCACAAGCACAAGCCGAGGGACAGTTCCAGTTCCAGCTCTGATTCTGACTCTGACCACCGAAAAAACAAAACCAGTCGCGGTGGAAAGACCAAGAAGAAGAAGAAAAGATCGTCGTCTTCATCTTCATCATCTTCCTCCGGCTCGAACCTCCCACCACCGGGTAATCCGGCGTATCTAAACCAGCAGAATGTAGGCAGCAGCTACGGCGGCTATGCGCAAGTTGCGCAACCCAGCTATGGCGGATATGCACAACCCAGCGGCGGTGGATATGTCCAGCCCGTTCAGACCAGCAATTCCTGTGGTAATCCCGAGTGCGGTAAATCGTTCATCTGCGCGAAGGACTACAACCAAGCGGTCCAACCACTGGGTTATCGCGGAGTTTGACAAGGAGGTTGGCGTTTGTTTGTAATACGAAAGAAAATGTATCTTATCTGGAACGGCGTAACCCAATAACTCCTTTGCTAGTTGGGATACTGAGTATAGAACTTGAAGATGGATCAGAGAGAACTCTGAAGGGATACGAGCTATACGTACGTGATACATCCTACATTCGGCCCACAATGACTCGAAGAAGACGAGCGAGCGAACGCTCCACCGAGTGCATTAGAATCTAAGACAAGGTAAGTCTGGGTGGCGCGAAAACCTAGCCAGTAAGCACCTTAACCCGATGTCAGATACGAGGGACGGCACAGCGCGCGTCCGCAGCTAGCCGTGCGCACCTCGAAGGGGCGGGCTCCAGCGGGAAGAATGGAGATGCGCTGGAGTTCGCGGAGAAGTCGACGCCTGCATTCGCTCAAAGTCGAGGAACCTTGTGTCCGAATTGCACGCGCAATCGAGTGTAACGTGAGGAATAAGCTGACCTGAGAAAACAGGGTCAGTACGAGCCACGCCGAGAATTGTTTAAGGATATGAGGTACAGAAGACGGGTACGCGAGGAGAAGCGAAGGAGGAGCCAGGGAGAGGGCGGAGGACCGAGGCGAGCGAGTGGAACGAGTGGTGAGCGTGATGGAGCCGCAGGGTATGGAACTTGAAGAGAACCAGAAGACCAGCCACAGAGAAGGAATGCGCGCCTGTAATCGAAGCTCTTGTGCTCAGCGTCAAGTGCTGCACCGAGTTACGCAGTGTGTGTTGGGTTTACTTCGAATCCCACACCCCCCTCCCTCCCTCTCTATCGGGCAAACCATATCGCCGCCGGCGCCGAGACACCCAGGAAGGTGAAGCGCGTGTGGAGGTACGTGTTGATTCCTCGAGTACGGTGCGGCCCAGGAGATGTTCAGGGGGGAGAGACGAGGGGTGGGCTGCGATGAGAATGGAAATACAAAACGATGAGGGACACACCTGGACCTCTCCAGGTCACAACCGCGAAATCCTACACTACACTCGCCATTATCTGGCCATACTGGTCTGTGGCGTTACAGGAAGTCCTCTTCATCGGGGGCCACGTCGACGATGTTGCTCTTATTGCGCCCAGGAAGAAGGCTCGCAACTTGAAAGGCGGACGATGTATATACAAAGCAGAAGGAAGCGACTGCTCAAGATTATAGCAGTAAGTAGGACTCGACCTTGAGGCAGTAGCGGGACCGGGTGAGAGCAAGCTGAGATGTGCGATGAGCCAGAGTGCCTGCACCCCAAGTATTCTGCAATTGTAGCCGCGTATCCTAGTTTCAAGTACATATGCCACCCAGCCTCCGAGAGCGCTGAAAGAGCACCGAGGATGCGCAACGCGTTGACAAAGAGAGACCGGATAATCTCGGATAGTAATCCCGAGTTTGTGCGAGTCGTCCACCTTACCTTGTTTTGTCACGGTCGCGCGCCGCCGACTCGCAAGTGGTCCTTCGGGTTTGGTCACAGGTTAGCGGTATCCAGTCGACAACTTCGCGCCAACCTCGTTCTGAGCTTCTTATCTTCGAGGCTCTTCGCCTTTTTTCTCATCTTCCCTGCATTTTCGGCGCCGGTTTTCTTCTTCTGAACGTGTAGAAGGCTAGAACTCGACTGTTTCCTCGTCTCCCGGCCTGAAACCGAATCCTGATATCATGTCTACTTGTCGGTAGGTCTCGGTGCTCAGAAATAAATTCAAGTTCCACCCCAGGGCAATTGACGTCTCGGAGCAGAGAGCCCACCGCTAATGGACCATTCAGATGAGACTACATATTTCTCTCGAAGCACCGAGTCGAACTTTTGAATCTCCGTCTACACAGGAGAGTTGCAAATCACATCGAGTGGGCGGTTGTTAAGCAGCGTCCTTGAATCCAACTAGACGCGATGAATGTTTGTGGAGATTCTCATTCTATGTCAAACCCTTATGTCAAACCCTGGAAAATCGGCGCTATTTTCAGCTTTGTCCGGCGCTAGATGTACGTGACTGTAACATTCCATCCATCCGCCGAGGTCACTGAGAATTTTGTCTGACAGCGCAAGTGGAACATTTAGTGCTTAGATGGAGTATCCTGCTCGGGACTTCTACCGTCGTTCAGTCGGAGTCAAAACCTCGACTTGGAGGGCTTCTTTTTCACTTGACGCCTCGCGCCTTCCTTCAGCACAATGCCTCCGTATATTCCCTCGTGGCTCCGCAGAGGCGGGTCTAAATTAGAACGCAAAGTATTTTGTACTTTCAATGTATTTCGACCCAAGCTGACACCCATATTGCAGCGTTCTTCAGATGACGGGAAGCAAGTGACACCGAGTGCTGCGATGTACGCGATTGAAGGAGGGAAGGCACTTGCGGAGGCTCTAGAGAATGTGTCGGATTTAATCCCTCTGCCGTTCTTGTCATCGTTTGTGAACGTCGGGATCAAGGTTCTTGAGGCATGCAAAGTGGGTGTATGAGTCTTGCATGGTTCACCCTCATCTCACTGCTCGGAATAGGAAGCAACCACCATAGAGGAGAATATGAAGGACCTTCAAGGACGGGTCTACAAACTCATTCTTGTGGTCGTCGACACAGTACCCATAAACAAAGAGACCTCTCTCGAACTTCAGGACAAAATTAAGAAGCTCCAACCGTGCGTGCGCTACGACCGTCCTGGAATACACTAACCACCATCTGCAGTATTCTAGACAGTATCCTCGAGGATGTAGCCAAAATCAAGGAACAAAGGAAATGGTTACTTGTCTTTTTCAAGGACCTTAATAAAAATCGAGTCGAAAAATGCGTCGATCGTCTGAACGAAGCTCTTGAGCAATTTACTGTATGCTCGCCTCCACTCGTGTGATATCGGTATTGACCTCGCCGCAGGTGGCGAGTCAACTTCGCATCGAGGATCTCCTCGGCAAGATGAAGGCGGATTACTCTGCCTTTGCTACTCAGCTCAATCGCGTCGAAGATACGGTGAATATGTTAAGCCAACCCCACAACGCGCCACACTCCTGGAAGGATATGCCTCCCCCACACGACATATTCTATGGGCGCGAAGTCCTTGTTGATGACATCATCTCCCTTCTCGCCACCGAAAGGACATCGCGAGTGTGCATCACCGGGGTCGGAGGCATGGGGAAGACGAGCGTAGCGCTCGCCGTTGCCGAGAAAGCAATGGTGACGAATATGTTTCCGAAGGAATACGTTTTCTGGGTGCCTTGCGTCGAAGCAAAATCCCCCGATCTCCTGCGCCGCATTCTCTACACCCAGCTTCGCATCACCGCCAAGTCATACGACAGCCTCGATCCGCTGATCGCCGACCTCGATGCTTCGAAGCAGCGGCGGCTGCTGCTCCTCGACAATTTCGAAACGCCTTGGCTGTCAGGTAAAGATCAGGCGGAAATCGGCAGCATTCTCGTGCGATTAGCAAAACTATCTCATATTGCCCTCCTGGTCACCATGACCTCTGGCTTCATTCCTGGACGTATTGAATGGCAACATCGAGCGCTGCAGGCCCTAGATGCTGATGCGGCCCGCGACGCCTTCAAAACCAAGTATCGGGATGCAGCTGGTGGGCTTGAGCTCACAGCAGGACGAGAGCTCGACGAACTCTTAGCAGCGATCGGCCACATACCGTTGGCTATCACACTCATGGCTGCTTGCGGAGGGCATCAGGGGACCTCACCAGCGGCGCTACTCAAGGAATGGGCGGATGCAGGCACGAGAATGATGTCCGGGGATGAGACGCGCAGCATGGATGATACAATCCGGGTCTCGATGGAGCACGGGGTGGTAAAGTCGAACCCCGAAGCCCTCACGCTCCTCGCTATCCTTTCTATGCTTCCAGCTGGGACAACCGGACGGAACCTGGGTTGGTGGGCGCCTACGCTAACGTCGCCCTCAGCTGCAGTCGGTACCCTGCGCACCGCTGCACTCATCGAATTCAAAGGTGATGGGCATTTCGAGACCTCCCGCATCTTTGTTCGTCCCACAGTCCAGTCATACATGTCCCACGAAGACCGTATATCTGCCGAAATCAGGCACCAAGTCCATGACGCTTGCTATCAATTCGTGCTCGACCATAAATCGATGCCCGACGACCCGAAATTCAAGGAGGACCTGGCGGCGTTGGCCAGCGAGCAGACGAATATTCAAAGGCTTCTCATGGATGTCAGTATCTCCGCTCCCCGTCCAAAGGCTGTTGATGCCCTCATTGCCTTCGGTCTCTATCAGTCATGGACCAAGCCTAGCACGGTGATCGCCTCACTTGCCCTGGAGGTCGCGCGTACTGTCCGCGATGATCCGCATGTCACCGACCTCGATGTTGCCGCTCGCCATGTCGCTGAAGCCCATCGATGTCTGGGGAAATCACTCTTCGGACTCGATCGGTGGGACGAGGCTTGTCCGCATTTCGAGGAGGCCAGTGACCAGCTCAAAAACTTACCTGGAGGAGCGGATCTGCACTGTGCGGGCGAATCTTCAATGGAGCTCCTGGACACCTGGATCTATATGGGAACCAAGAAGTTACCCGAAGGTGAATCGCTCGCTGAAGCGGCACGGGCCAACCTCTCTCACGACGAGAGCGACAAGTATCATGTAGCCTGTGGCTTGCTCGGTTATTGTCGATTCCTCTGGTGGTCCTATCGTCTAGACGAGGCGAGTCTTGAGACGCTCTCTGCTGCGAAAGCGACCTTCGAGGAGCTGGAATGTCCGGCGAGCACTGCCAAGTGTCTCCAACTCATGGCGAGAACTTATGCTTATCGCAAAGAATACAGCAAAGCCCTCACCCTCGCGAAGGATGCTTTGCCAAAAGCCGAGCAATCCGGCGATGTCGAGTTGATTTGTAGCGTTTCGAGGGTGATTGCACGATGTCTTGTGGTCTTGGGATCCTACCGGGAAGCATCGGCCATTATCACACAATCCCTTTCGCTGTCTCAAGCCCTGGCTCCAAGTGGCATTGCTCAGAGTTTAGAGCTCCTCGCCTATAGCTCCGTAGCTATGATGGACCTTCCAGGAGCTCGAGTCGCGTACCAAGCGGCGCGAGTACAACTTACCAAAGTCCAATCCACTTGGACAGACGCAAAGAATAATGTGGACAGATGCTCAGACAACCTGAGGAGGCTCGAGGGTATGACGAAAATGGACCAGAACATTTTCTCTGACCTGACTGAGCCATTCCCTATGTACTAGACCAATGTATATGTTGTAGTCTTTATTGCACGACGATTCCAGTGTACATACGTCAACAGTGAGCCCATCGGGAAACGTCTGAACAGGTGTGCCGCGATAAGTCATAATTGGTCACTACTGCCTCCCAGCTTGGCCCCGAAGCGTAGCCTATTCAGCTTGTTCAGGGCCGCGCAATCCTTGGTCTAAAAGTACTTTTCAGACTTGCCCAAAACATCCGAGTCGTTCAAGCCTGAGTTGAGCTCGATGCCTTTGCCATTCTCAGTCTGAATATGAAGCCAAGCGGTGGCAGTGAAGAGGTATCAAAGCCTGAAAATTGGGAGAGTATGAGACGGTCCTTTTCGACGGGACAATCCACGCATGTTACATGCTGCAGCTGAGGCGTATAAAAAACGACCAACTCATTTGGGCAACATTGTCGTTTGGTTGCGTTTGGGGTGAGTTCTGCGAGTGATGGCATCAAATTCCACCCCCAGCAAACACACCTACAGTCCTCACGCACTATTGCCAGCAATTCCATTGTATTCTGCTTGTCTCACCCTACTTCTCGCTGCGAGCGCCTAGCTCAACTTCTTCAGTCGAAGTCAAGCCGAAGTGGGGATGTCTTGACGGCCGCGGCGACATTGGAACCGAAGTGCTCTTGTCAACATTCAGTTTAGGCGGAAAAGTCCCGCGAGCCCCAATTCTATCTTCGAGCTCAGTTATTCTCGTAGAATCCCCAATGCCGGCGCCACGCTGCCCTCGCTTTCTATTAGTTCCTCACAACCAACTATTCGTCGTCTTTACAGACATTCATAGCAGGTCTTCCAACCTCTCCGAGCTGTACGGCACTGGGCGCTGCTCTGCATGTCACAACTGTATGGGTCCGGCTAACTATCCCGCAAGGACGACCGACCACTTTCCCCGCTCATCCTATCCTGACTTCCCACTTCACATGTCACCATCGCAAGCTAAATTCATGTCCAGCGCTAACGAAACTTCGGCACCAGCTCAGCGCTCGGCTTGAGCGCCAACTCGTACAGGGTGAATGATTTCAATCGCCGCGAACTCCGGGGTTTTAGAGATCGTACTGTCAACAGCTTGGCGCCTACCTGCGGTGGCCTGCCACGCACATGGTCTAAAGGGTTACATTCTTCCTTTCATCTTAATTCCGATCTTGTATATAATATTGAGAAAACGTCCAGGAACGCTAATTCCGGCCATGCCTCCGTATTCACAGTCCCTTTCGCTCTCATCCATATTTTCCCGTGGCCCGAGTGACGTCGCGGACAGCTTCAACGAACTCAAAGCGCAATGGAGAAACCCCAGGGATATCATCGCCATCCTCACCGTCATCGGTGGGGATATCGTCCAGAGTGCTCTCGCGCAGCTTTGCTCCTCGAATCCACGCCACTTCACGCCTGTCGCGCTTTCCTTCGGATGGGTCGCCTACTCCTTCTCCGCGATCCTCGCCGCCATCGGATCTCGGCGATTGGCACCAGACCCCGACTGCCCATGTACACTCATCGAAGTCGAGACGAGATATCCGCGCGACGTCCATTCGTGGGTCCTCTCCCGCGTCGTCCGCGATTACACATTTCCGGGCGAGGACCCCCGTGGGCTCACTGTCAGCTTCTACGAGACCATACCGGAGAAGACGATGGGTGTACCGGACCGCGACTGGGTATACTGGAGCGGGGTCGTTGTTATCTTCGTCCAGCTTGGCATCGCCGTCATCCCTGGGGCACTCGTCGGGAATTGGGTTATCTTCATCCTCACTTTCGGTGGTATAGTCCTGGTGCAGCTCCAGGCGTCGCTTCCGCAGTGGCAGAAGGAGATGTGGGCAGGGAGGAAGGTCGACCCGAAGAAGCCCGAGGTTGTTTGTTTGACGCGGGGGAACGGCAGTGCCTTCGCGATGGTCATCCGCAGCACCGGGGGCGGGATACGGATGTCGGACATGGCGTCGGGGCGGGAAGTTTTGCATAAGACCACAGTTCCTGCGACGTTTGCTCTCGCCATACTGTGGCTCATCCATCTCTTTTGCACCGCCGGCCTCGAGTCGGACTCGTGGTACTCGCTGGCCATTGGTGCGATCGGGATGCTGCAGAACGCACTCGCATCCGGCGCTCGTCGCCACTGGGGAGCGCTCGGTATCCACGTCGAGAAAGTCAAGGAAGTCCACAACAACAAGGTTTTCCTAGCCCTCCAGGCAGCCGAGGAGGTGGAGAAAAATGTTGGCGTGGTTTTGACCGATATATACTTTCCAGGTGGTTTGCGACCAGATGAGGAGGCCTGGAAGCAGCAGAAAATCGCCGAGAACAGTAAAAAGTCTAAATGATGTTTCGACTGATATGTGCCGAATTCCTGCTTCAGCCGAAAGGCAACTCATACCTCACGTATCAATCAGCCGAATCGCGCTATGGCCTGTCAAATTGAATACGAAAAGCAAAGAAATGCGTTGGGCATGGAGGCAAAGGGATATTTCGGAAGCTATTGTCTATCAGTCTTGCCATATCGGGACATGAGTTGGTCACTCGGTTCGAACGTCGTGGAGGTGGCGGAATTTCTTCTACCGTGGCTTGGTGATGGCCAATTAAAAATTCGTTGACATAGATCACCGTTGTATTACTATCCTTGCCGAATCGCCATAACGAGTATTAACAGGTTTTCGCACTACCTCAGATTCGAGCTCAGTACTCAGTAGGTTGACCCACAAAGAGTTACCTCGACGATTGAAATTACTTTTGAGGATTTCTGAATAACGATACAGTGCAGTGCATTAGATTTCCCAAACTATAACATACAGCTGTTTTCAAAAAAGAATACACCTTTTGATCGAGTGGTGCTGCTCGATTTCTGCTTACCTTTGTTTGACGGTGAGTCTCGTTTTGCTCCACACCCCACCGGCTGTGCCGGAGCCAGTTTCCGTTTCTCCACTTTGCCGACCACAGTCCAACCATCCTGTTGCGGAATTTTGAGGTTGCTTTGAAAATATTAATTGGAAGGGGTAGAAATACATTGTGCGCATGGCAATTGTGAGGGTTGTGAGTCTCAACACCGCGTCTGATGCAATGACGCGAAAAAGTGGGGCGGTGGAGAGACTCACTGTCAAACAAAGGTAAGCAAAAATCGAGCAGCACCACTCGATCAAAAGGTGTATTCTTTTTTGAAAACAGCTGTAACATACACGACCCCCAAAGAATGAAATCCAATGTTATGCCCAGTTGTCGATCAGTGCGTCGCGCATCTCGCCGATGATTTTGGTGGAGTCTTGGCCCTGTAGTTCTGAAAGTAATGGTCGATTTGGTACGAGACAGAACGGAGGAAAATTGACGAACTGAATGTAGCCTCAATGACGCTGATTTCTGTTGCAGTGGTCTCCAGACCGGTGAACGCGCACCAGTCGTTGACTACCAGCCCGGCACCAATGACATCTGACCCACGGTTGACCGTGCCAGCCTATAGAGAACAGGTGAATAACTATGGATTGAAGAAAAGCACGCAGAACGCACCACCAGTGGTATTTGCAGCAGACTGCTCAGCTCATCCTGATCCTGGACGCTCGTCTTCGGATGTACGAGGCCACCCTGGTTGGTGATCGCGCAGTAACTACCGACGAGGACGTTGTCGGCGACAGTCTGCCGGAAGACCTCGACCTTGAGGACATCGGCGATAATCTCCTCCGTCTCGCGATCGACGTCTGGGTGCACAAGTGCGACGTAGTCGTTGCACGCGATGACATTCCCGAGCGCAGAGAGCCGCTCCTCTACACGCTGGACCGCCACTGCATCAGGGAGGGAGTTCCGCAGATGTTGCAGCTCCTGGTCGGTTGTTGTTGCGGGGACGAGCAGGCCGTGGCGGTTTCCTTTAGACACGCACAAAAAATTGCATGAATAAGGTATGTATGCGCTGCATGCGAGGGCAATATATACCTGCTGTTAACCGTCCGATTATGCGCGTGCCGCCGATGCTCGTGTGTACGATGGGGATCAGGTCACCGAGCTCGCTCTCGAATGCCGAGTAGAAATTTGTGCTGCCTTGGATGGCTGCCAGGCAGTAGGCGTTTGTCAACTTCGCGAACACGCCGATGTCGCTGTGGTTTTCGAATTGGATCCCTGGCGAGCAAAAAGTATAGTAAGCAGATGCCAGAATAATCCGATGACTGATCCTCACGGGTCGCCATAGGGAAGGGGGTATGGGGGGAGGGAGAGAAGGGCTTTTCTAGGGTCTCTGAGGGGGAAAGGTTGAAGGGAGAAGCTAGGGATTCCCTTGGATTTGCGGGACGCGAGATGGAGTTTTGGTTCACGACGCGAGCTTATGAAAAAACTGAGAACGGTCACACGAGTCACAACGGTTCCGCAGACGCGCTTCAACTTTGTCGTCCTGTACTTCGATCTGACTGCAAAAGAGTCATTCGGTCAAACATACTTCGGTCTTGCCGCAGACGCAAATTTTCGTACGCGCGTCGTTCCGTTGGCATCGGGGGACCTAATAACAATTTCATCTTCCAATGGATACTGCACACTTTCAGCTCAAGGGACGACTCTGGACGCGCGCACCTTTTGAATTTTGGCGGTCTCTGATATGTATATTCAGCCCATTTCCTCGGCTTGCCTTGCAGTCTTCCGAAGCTCAAAAAATTCACAAAACTCGGCAGCTTCTCGTGTATTCCTTTCTGTCGGTACCGGCCTGTTGTCAAACTCAATCGAATCATTATCTCTCCCCAGCACCCATTGGCGTCTTGAACAGGGGACGGTTCTCGTGTGCGCGACTGCGGCATCTCTTCTCTCATATCCCATTTTCGGAAACCGGTCGAACTGCTCTCAGGCTCCAGGACTTGGATATAATCCTTTCGCCCGGTTCAATCTCTCTCGTATCAACAGGCGCTATAACAATTGAACCTCGTACTTCGTTATACTGTGACTCCGATTTCCTCTGCTGGGGCTTCCTCTTCCGTATATTCTTCTGGCCTAGAGGCCTCTTTCTCACTCACGAGATGGCTGCACGAGTTTGCTATCGCCGTGGATTCTGTCGGCCGCCAATGAGACGCTACGACTATGCGATTATTGCGAGAAAACTGACACGGGGTCAGCCCGAGCATAAGAAAAGTACCCTCCAACAATTGCCAAAGCCAGGAGAGTCAAGCGTGGAGTAGGCCGCCGATGCCTAGCGCACCGCGAGTGATACTATTTGGCCGCTATACGCGCTCGACGGCGTCCAGCCCTGCCAGTCGGTATATACCTGGCCTTTTCTCGTTGAGGCGGTAATTCACAACGTGCAGATCCGAATCAACCGGTACCGCGCCTCGCGGACTTGAGGCGGGGCGTGCATATCAGGATCGCTTCGCGCTCTCCAGGACGATTTACGGTAACGTGGAGCCTAGAGCAAAGAGTGCATTATCACCAGCGTAAGTGAAAATACGCGACGAACGCCTTCATCGAGCCTGAGGACGGTGTTCCATTTCCCAGAAGTCCGAGCCCCTGGGCTCAATCGCCAAGAGGAGGCCAAGGTTGTTATCGTTGACGATACGCCGATTCGGAGCTGGATCGCTATAATTGTCGTCTCCGCAGTACGTCGCTCACGATAACAGTCTGCAGAAGAATGAAAAATTGAAAATCACTTTCAAGTTGTTGGCGAGACACGCGCGTTCTGGAGAAATTTATGAGCTGATGAATAAATATCTCAAGAGATTCCACAACACCTTTGTCGATGTCGTGTGCCGTCCGTTGGTATCGTCGGGCGAAGCAGGGCGAAGTACTTACGTTCCTGTGAAATCTAAGCTTAGATTACGTTCCCAATCCGTGCTGCTGCGTTCCACATGCTGCGACGAAAACCGCACGTGCAATAATAGCGTCCTCTACGCGTTCACTCTTTACCACCATGTCCTCTCCTTCCCAGCCTGTTAATATCTCAAAACGACCTCCAATAGACCCTTCAGATGGTCTTGGTGTTGCCGGTTCGTTGCCTAACTCGACACCCTACGGCACCCCCGACATTCGTCTCTTGCGTGCACAGTATGCAGGAACAACCCCCCCGCCCAATATCCCCCCGCGGAATACCTCCACGCCCTCCTTGCGTCCTAAGGGCTCCGATTCTTCTCTCGCTCTGCCCCGCTCATTTCAAGCTCAGGGTGGGATTGCTGCGTTACGCCCGACGCCGAATAATGGCAGCGACGCGGAACTAAATAATCTCAACTTGGACGACTTACCCGACGAAGAAAAGGCCCGTGTGCTTAGGCTGCATCTCGTCTCCAAACAGGAACGGGAAAGGGAGGGCCAGGCCAAGTCCACGCCGAACTCTGAACTCGACGTTCCGGTGGGAGGTGCGGCCGGATCAGGGTCCCGTCGGTCGTCTTATGGCGCCGCCGCGCATGTCCAGAGAGAGGACACGGAACCGTTTCCTATTCCATACCATACACCCGGTGCGGACGTGACGTGAGTCTCGTCTCCTTATTCGGGCAGGCGAAGAAGAATTAGCGGTCCTGAACCGATAGGCAGCTCTAGCAGCCGTCAACGATAGGCTGCTGAAGCTGCTCGATAGTCCAGGCCCGCTTGTTACTTCCCGAAATAACCAGTTGCACATACTAATTAATATGCGCGAAGGCACGACATATACAAGTGGAACGCTGATCAGCGCAGGCTCGCCGCCCGCGGCCGTGCTGCGTCGCTCGTTGCCCGACGCGCAGGCACCCCAGATCCCGCGTTCGAGCATATCCACGAGCCAGGTGGCTTTCGCCGCAATTACGTGCTGATGCGCGCTACCGAGCGCGGCGAGGAGCCCGTCATACTCAACAACTTTATCGAGTTTCTGTATATCTTCGGTCATTTTGCTGGAGAGGATCTCGAGGAAGATGACGACGAAGATGAGGAAGACGAGGAGAACTCTGTGCCGGAGCCGACGGAGAATGCCCCGCTACTGCCAACGCGCTCGGTCTCTAGGTCCATGTCGCGCTCGCGCTCCAGACGCAAGCGAATGTCGTCCGTTGGCCCTCACGGCAACGCAACTGTCCCCCAGGCCGTCCTTATGGTACGTCTGGTCCCTGCATTGTATCTGCTGCTCACTCCGTCTAGTTATTGAAAGCTTTCGTCGGCACTGGTGTCCTCTTCCTTGGCAAGGCGTACGTGCGCCTTTTCCTACTCCCTCTAGTACTGACGTCCGTACAGTTTCTATAACGGCGGCATCCTCTTCTCCTCTCTCCTCTTCATCTTCATCGCGCTCGTCTCGCTCTACTCCTTCCTCCTCCTCGTCTACACCAAATTCGTTGTCTCCGGCTCCTTCGGCGACATCGGCGGCGCCCTCTACGGCCCCTGGATGCGCTACCTCATCCTCGGCTCCATCGTCGTCTCGCAAATCGGCTTCGTCTCCGCATACATCATCTTCGTCTCACAAAACCTCCAAGCACTCGTCATGGGGCTCACGCATTGCATGCACCTCATCGACCTCAAGTACTTCATCCTCGCACAGATGGCCGTGTTCCTCCCGCTCGTGCTCATCCGCGACCTCGCGAAGCTGAGCACGACGGCACTGGTGGCGGACGCCTTCATCCTCGTCGGCTTGGTGTACATATTCGGCAGCGAGATCAGCATCGTGGCGGAGCACGGAATTGCGGACGTGCAGCTGTTCAATGCGAGGGACTTTTCGTTGTTTGTCGGCGTTGCGGTGTTTTCCTTCGAGGGCGTCGGGATGGTGATTCCGATTACGGACGCGATGCGCGAGCCGCACCAGTTCCCGAAGGTCCTCACGGGCGTGATGCTGGGCGTGCTGGGTAGGCCGTCTTCTTTCTCGATTTTAAACGCGACACGCTGACCCGCCCCGTAGTACTCTTCGGCGGCGCCGGCGCGCTCGCGTACCTCACCTTCGGCGCGGATATCCAGACCGTCGTGCTCGTGAACCTCGACGCGGAGAACAAGATGGTGCAGTCGGTGAGCCCCCCCTCGTCTCGTCTTGTTCATCTCTGTTCGTCCACTGACTCCTCCCTCAGGTGCAATTCATCTACTCCCTCGCGATCATGCTGTCCGTCCCATTGCAACTCTTCCCCGCGATCCGCATCATGGAGAACGGGCTTTTCAAACGCAGCGGGAAAGGCGATATACGGGTCAAGTGGACGAAGAATCTGTTTAGGTGGGTTGTTTCTGGCTTCACTTGTTCTCTTGCTACGTTCCAAGAAGCAAGCCGAGACTGACAAGGTAATATTGCTTTAGGTTCGCAACGGTCGCGGCCGCGTCGGTGATTAGCTGGTGGGGCGCTGCGGACTTGGACAAGTTTGTCGCGTTCATTGGGTGTTTTGCGTGGTATGTTCTGCCACCCTCATTTCCATCCCTTTTCTCTCCCTCCCCCCCTCGTTTCACAAGCATAAACATTGACCTCGCCTCTCCGCCCCGTAGCGTCCCCCTCTGCTACGTATACCCCGCCATGCTGCACTACAAGGCGTGCGCGGACACACCAAGGAAAAAGGCTGCGGACATTGCGATGATCGTGTTTGGGGTCGTGGCGGCCGTGTATACGACGATGCAGACCGTTCAGGTGAGTCTACTTTTTCTACCCGTCCATGTCCCTCGTGCTCACTCTTCCTCGCAGCTGATGCTGGAGCCGGACACCGGAGGCCCGCCGGTGTTTGGGAACTGCGGTTCGGATGTACCGCCGGCGTGAGGGTACTGAATCGGAATATTACTTTACTAACTAATGGGCCTTGGATTGGATAGATGAGTACAACTATCGCAACTATACATCTACATACTTTACTACAGCGCAAGGAAACGGAACCCATGTATCATGGCCATTTGCAGAATCGATATGTCCAATCCACGTCGTGCCGTTTACGCAGTAAGTATGAGGCAAGTACATCGTTGGTACGCCAAGTCGGCACAATACTAAGCATTAATATGAGATCCGGTACGGTACAGGGTTTTGGAGTAAATTAATTCCCTGTCTACAATTTACCTCGCTCACTTTTTGAATTTCTTTTACTCAAGATTGGGCACAAAGTAGAATAGGATCAATAGCACAGAATACGGGCTCGGTAGTTAAGAGCGGGGGGCACATCCTCCTTGCGGGACGAACGCGCGGCGCGGCCCTGTCGAGGGGTATATAATACGCGTGACGTGCGCTGTGCAACACTCACCCACCTCCAACTTCCTAACTTTGCCTTTTGCCACCACCATGAGTTTCTGCAGCGACTGCTTCAAGGGTTTGTATCATCCGCTCCATTATGCATGAAACCGCTCATTGCTCATTGCTCCCCCAGCTGTGACGCACGACGGAACGCCCGAAGGTGAGCATCGATATCGCGCCCATCATCCACTCACACACGCATACGACGAACTGACGCGCGCGGTAGGGCAAATGACAGAAATCGGGGGCGTACCGTGTTACGTCGCCACCCCGACGGTCGACCATCCAAAAAACAAGGCCGTACTCTTCCTCACGGATGCGCATGGGATGTTGCTCGTGAATAACAAGGTGCGCGCCTTGGAGCGTTCTGCGCACAAGTTAGTTAATTCGCTCTGAGTAGCTCCTGGCGGATGATTACGCACGGAATGGCTTCAAGGTATGTGCCCAGCTAGGTGTAAATTGAATGAATGATTCGAATGTGGTGTAGACGATTATGCCGGACCTGTTCAACGGCGATGCCATCCCCGTCGCATCGCTCGACCCGGGGGTGCGTCTGGCTTGTATCTCCTTCACATATAATGGCACGCACCGACATTTTCTTTCCAGGCTCCTCCCTTCGACTGGCCCTCGTGGCTGCCGAAGCACGGCAGCGCACAGACACGCCCGCTCGTCGACGCCGTTTTGGCTGCTCTGAAGGCAGAGGGAGTCACCGACATCGCGGCCAGCGGGTACTGTTTCGGCGGTACGTCACATACGTATGCCTATCGGGCACCACTGAACGACGACGCAATGCAATGCAGCACGCTACACCTTCGACCTCGCATTCGAGCGCCTCATCAAGGTCGCTGTCGTTGCGCACCCCAGTCTGCTCAAGCGCCCGGAGGATATCGAGGTAAGTGCACACCGTTCATCTCCTCTCTCACTATAACATGATCGCTGAATAAACCGCAGACGTACCGCGACAAAGCGACCGCACCACTCCTCATCAACGGCTGCACGCATGACCCCGTGTTCCCTCCCGCGGACCAGGAGAAGGCGGACGAGATCCTGAAGGACTTTACGCCGGGATACAAACGCGTGTATTGGGAGGGCGCGACGCATGGGTTTGCGCTCAAGGGCGATTTATCGGATCCGGAGGTGTGGAAGGCGAAGAGTGGGGCGTTTAAGGAGACAGTGGAGTGGCTGCTCAAGTATTTGTAGCGTGCTCTGTAGTGGAAGAATAAATACAAAAGTACACTCATGACCCAAAAGGATTGCGTTGGCCCCTTCGATGCCCGGTCGGATTCATGTTAGCGATGACTTCCGACTCGGAGAGGGTGGGGGTAAGTAAACTGGAGCATTTGGAATCATTTTCCCGATAAGCAGGGATTTGCTATTTGGGGGCCTCTTCTCTGTGGAAATGTCGCATTATTCTGGCTGAAATGGTCTCTACCTAGGAGGGGGTACAGTATTCCACAGCGCTTCTGACGGGCCGGTGCAGAATGCTGACATGAAGCAAGACAGCGCTTGACAGGATGAAGCAGCACTTGCCATGCACTGGCGCACCGTGCTGAACACCATGGCGATGCGAATAGCATTAGCAGTTGTTGCGAGTAGAACGAGAGTCACCAGTTGACTCTGTACACCCAGATCAGACGCACAGGCGCGGGTCTACAGGCCGGCTTGGGTGGAATCAAGCGCAGTGTCATACGGCACGACCCGCGAGGAACGCAAATTGCACAGGCCGCCTGTAATGATACGGAATTAGTTTCAACGGCGAAAGATAGAGTATCTGAAATCTTCCGATGGCGACGACGCAAGAATGCGCACGGATGGCAAGAGAGCAACAAGGGAGAGAGTTTGCAACTGTTGATCGGAAACGTCAATCAACAATGTTGATCTTACCCAATCTGGACAGGAGGTTCCTCTCGATTCTCGGTGGTTTGAGTTCGAATGAAAACTACACTCATAAAAATACAATTTTGATTCTTTTGATACACTAGGGTTTGGAACATGCATAGGGAGATAAATAATATCTAAATAGCGTTGATAGGAAAAGGGGGAGATGTAGATACAGACATACTTCAACATCAGTCTGATTCAGTCATAACGTAGGATCAGCCGTAGCATAAATAACTCGCACGGGGGGATGAAAGTAGAAAGCAAAAAAGCGTGGACCTGGAAAGCTGAGAGACGAGCGATTACTTAAATTGCTGCTCTGGATCCTTAAACGCATCCTGGGGAAATGGCAACATGAAGGGGTGTTGTTTGAGATGTACAGCTGACAAGCGGTCTTCGGGTTTCCTTAAATCAGTGATATTAGAACGGTGAACAGGCTAGGCGGAAATGCACCAACAATGCAAGACATTTCTCCATCAGGTCGACTGCCGCAGGATCCAAAGCCAGATCATCGGGAGGGCAGGGTCGAAGCGTTTGTTGATAAAGCTAATAATTGGCATGAAAGATTAGCGGGAGACGTAAAAAACATCACCATCGAGATGGCTTACCTTGAACATGACTGCAACAGCCTCGGTGTTGAACCAGGGACGCTTTCCCGTCAGCATTTGAAGCACGATGCAGCCAAGACTCCAGATGTCTGCCTTTGAGTTGTACGCCTTGTACTGTGTCCGGATAATTTCTGGAGCCGTCCAGAAAATGGCCCCTGGGATTGCTCTCGAAGAATCTCGGATCTCCGCCTCTAAACAACACAGGCCTTCGATCTTACATGTGCCCGTGGGTTCCACCAATACATTGCTTGACTTCAGAGCCTGTGTGACAGAAGATAAATAAGAGAGAACTGGCGGGACGGGAAAATGACCTACCCCATGGATGAGCCCCTTGGCATGCAAGTAAATCAACCCATCGAGAATCTGAGATGTGAACGACTTGACGATGTCTGCGTCAAGAACACCATACTTCCGGATTTTTTCCCGTATCGAGCACCCGGGAATGTAGGGCATGAATCTGAAGCAAGGATACGTATCAGCAAACTTCTACTTGCTGTGAGTCAATAACAAAACGTACACCGACAAAACACCGCCGGTCTCCTCGAGACCGAGGTAGTCAATTAAGTTCGGATGGCGAAGAGCTTTCATATTATCCAGCTCTCGCTTGAAAGTGCGCGCAGAAGGACGACCGGGTAATTCACCCGCCGAGTTCTGAGGAAAGCTGATTTGCTTGACAGCCATCATCTCTCCTGTGGTAGCATTAAGCCCCAGATAGACTCCTCCATGCGTTCTTTTCTTGATTAATTCTCCTCGTATCCATTTGAAAGGTTGCTCTGATAGCGGAAGGTGAATACAATACATGCTTCTGAGTGAAAGAAAGTGAGGCTCACCTCGCTCCATCTCGGTCGGGTCTTCCACAACTCTTAATTTATCCAACGGTCGTCCCCACAGTTTCACGGTTCGTCTCCGTATGAGTAGACGAGAGTCGTTCTGCGTAGGATCCGATTCGCTCCCCGGTGCCAATTTATGTCTTCTTTCAAGAGCCACCTGCCGGATCGACTTTTGGGGGGTTGTCGGCTCAGACCGATTCACTGGCCTTATCTCACACGCGGAAAGAGGACTGCGAGTCGGACTGGATCTCGACGGCGATTGCTTGTCCACTGCAGCTTTAAGTACATAAGCGAGGTTAATACATGAAAAGGTGGCGACGGTATTATTTATCCACGCACTAGTAATTATTTTGAGACGTCGTTGCATTTAAATTGCTGTAGGAGAAATTGCAATGAGGCGGGGGGGCGGGGAATGCGGAGTGTACTGTCAATTGTTAAACCCGGGTTAGAACAATGGACTTTTATACCAGTGCGCGCAGCGTGCGTGCTGCGAGGTTTCCGCCGTCGGGTCACAGTCAACAACACAACAACTCCTGTGCGATTGCGCAAGAGTGTTGACTCGAAAGATGTGAAAGCGACGCGCGTGGTTTAATAATGGTGTGCGAGCGAGGCAGGCAGTGTCAATGCCTCGGTCTCTCAGCCTGAAACGCTGATGGTATCGCGAACAGCCTCAAAGATGTCAGTACTTATGTATTTCCCGTGAAATTGGAGTCAATCAGCATCCAGTAGGCTGGATATCTGACGAGCACGAATGGATATGAATCCAGCCAACATTGAACCATAGAACACGTGCGGAAGGTAGATTTGATTAGCGCCGATGTAGTCGTACGAATCGAGTCGGAACCGGGTTGAAGATCTGCATCAATGATGGGTAGTGGATATCATATCCTCCGGGCGTTTCAATTCAGAATCGCACCATTCGCAGAACCGAATAGGTGTTCGAAACAAACACTGACCTCTCAAAACAAGTAAAAAGTTCATTTCGCAACCGTCTCCCAGCCGTGTCCGAGCTGTATCGGACACTTGGTTGAGCCACAATCCAGGTCGTATTATACTCACCTGTACAAGTCTATGCCGAATTACGACCCCATTTCTCGGCCCACTGAACTATCATCGTAGCCAATTTGCGGCCTTCCTCCTCCTGTGTCTTCGAGCCGAGACCGGCTGCACCGTCCTTGCGCTTGAACTCTTTAGCCTGCTTCCCTTTCTGCCACGCCGTTTCTATGGCCCCAGCCCAATCGCCCGCTTCGTACGACTCCCGAGAGAGCTCTACACCCACGCCGTCGTGGTCCAGCAGCCGTCGCAGTCCATGCTCCTCGATAAATAGCGGGCGAGATACTGTCGTCGATCAATAACAAACAAGTTTTTGAGAGAGTATTCACCATAGACAAAGGGGGTGCAAGAATCGACGCATTCCGAGACCGTTCCATAACCCTGCTCTCTCAATGTTTGCTGTTGAACAGTACCCGAAGTCGAAAACATACCAATTTCCCCAGAAGCACGTCGCCGATAACCGTTATATCCGGCATGTATACGTCTCGTGGGGCGATGAAGAATCCCTCAGGGAGATGGGAGTCCTGATCCGAGTCGGCACTATTCCACTGCTCTTTGGAAACACCACAGACGATCGCGATCCAGGACGCGTCAGGTAGAAGTCGGGGGAGGTCTTCGTCGCTTTCTGGACCGGTGTCAGGTTCGAGATCCAAGTACCCTTGATCCGACGTCGAAGGTTGAATTTCCGACACTGGCGTAGGAGGTATTGTCTGGAACAAAGGTCCATCGGAGGCGCCAGGTGATATCGGAGTAGCGGGAGGCTTTGATGCAGGCGGAGCACCGGGAATCCATAAGTGGGAGGGGGTAGCTAAACGCGGGGCTGTGAAACCGAATGCATGATGATGATCCTGGTCACTCGGAGAAGGCGGAGCTGTTGGAATTTGGAGATGGGGGAACACAGAGCTTTTAGCGGAAGATGGTGGAGTCGGTAATCTGCCAACAGCGACATTGTGCCCATGCTCGTGGACATTATGCGGCGATCCGGGACGACTAATGTGTCGACTGTTAGGAGTCGCACTTCCTGGTCGTCTGAATACTTGACCACCGAAAGAGACGACAAGGATCTTGGTTCGACTTGCATCATGGTGTCGAGGTGGGATGCCAATGCATTCCAACAGCCGAGAGCGGCCCGTTGGCAAATGCACAGAGGGTGATGGCGATCGAACAAGAAGAGGGACAGTAATCATTTGGCGAGGTGCGGGCTTTCGTCGAGGAATGCCGCGGTACTCAACTGGTGGATAGAGTGATAGTGGGTTATCTAGGGCCGCAAATACGCTGTTGTGGAATCTATTTGTGAGTGTGTCCACCCATCTCGGAGAGGGAAGGGAGGGATAGATGGGAAAAGATGGAATTGGAATGAATCCCGGCAGCCGAAGAAGAAGATCTGCGCAACGATAACCGGCATGGATTTGTTCAACTGCATAGTAAATCAGCAGAGTTGAACTCGGAGTCGGAATGGGCGTGATTGATACCTAGAGGCTCCAGTTCTGTTGCCGCCACTGGAATATCAGGAACAAGGGCATGGAAATGTGCATGCGTATCGTTTGGAGGAGAGGCATCGGTGAGTGTCGTCGAGAGATAACTGTATACCGAATCGAATGTAAAATTGGTGATTAAGATCGATGGAATTCCCGCTGTTGTTGCCGCCAAGCTACACGGCGGGTCTGAGTAAAGTCCAACTACTGTACGAAGTAACTTACCATCCAATGAAAGCCGCATCACTCAAAACGCAATCTGCCTTGATTTCCTGCAGCCACAAGACCTCGGTTTGCAATATCGTATCTTTCTTATCAAGAAATGATTTCAATGCCGCGACACTTCGCTGACGGTCCACCCGATAGCTTTTGAGGGAAATAGGTCAAACATAGAAACGCTCAACCGGCGCACTTACGCTAATGGTTGTACGATAACAGGATCGATGTTGGCGTTGCGGTAAAGAGCGCCCAAGATGACACTGTCGGCGAAAACATGTTTTGGAGCCGAGGATATGATATGCACAGTGGGCCTTTCTGGTTCGGGAAGACGTAGTAGATGGCTTGCGAGCGCAGACACTCTCGTTGCATGACCATAGCCTTCGAGGAATCAGTTCTGATATAAGCTGTGCTCAAGCTCACCATGGCCAGAACAATAGTATGCAAAGGTAATTGGGGGCATTTGACCGCCAGATGGACGATATGAAGGCCCAACCTATTGCGACGATGTGGTTCACTGATGGAGGCGTGACATCACGCGCGCGCGTCACGACGCGTCCCTTTCCCCGTCACGGTCTGGCACTTGCCCAAGCCTCGAGGCAAGAATCTTACCTTGAAACTCGCAAGACCGATCCTCATGATGCTCAACAACCTTCGCAAGATGGAGGGCGACCGCCCTCTGTCCGTGCCACCGTTGCTTCCGGCTGCGAAATCCGAGCCGCTCAACAACAGATCGTCTTCTATCCCCCCTGGAGCATCGAGACACAACCGGATCTCAAGCGACGTTCATAGCCCACAACAGGGCCCAACCGTAACCTCTCTAGACCTAATGGCGCATCTCCAACGGTCGGGTCCATCTGTGGTCAAAACCCGAACTGGCAGCGTACTTTCCAGAGGCTTTATCCTGAAAACCGATCACTACCCTTCTGGCCGCGCTCTTGATCTGGACTTGAATGTACACGGAGCCCCCAATTTTCGGGCACCCCGCATAACAGATTTAAATGTCTTCGGTGTCGCTCAACCGCGGACTCAGGGCTTGCGCGCGATCCTGTCCATTCTCAGGTGCCGACCAGGCACCCCCAACCCTTCCCACGTCGTCTGGTTTTCTACACGCGAAGAACCGATCGGTACGCTGAAAAATCCGAGACAATATTTGAAGTATTTCATGTTAGACAGTCTACATTTCCGGTCGCCCATTCGTACTGCGGGACGCATCTCACCCAAGACGAACGCTCTCGCTATCTGATCGCGCCGAGAACCTTGAGGCTATCGAGGACCGGTTGAAGAATGACATCCTTCAAGAAGCTACCAGGTCCATTTATACATCTACAGTTCTTCCGAAAACCATATTCACGGATCTTCAGATATGGCGGACTAGTGCTTACACACAACGAAGCGAGCTGTACGATTCGAGAATATTTGTTTCGCCAAACTGCTGACGCCCCTCAGCTGCGGATTCCGGCGAAGGAGCAATCTTGCCAACATGGACGTCTGTTGACAACTTGAATGTCAGGACCTCGCACGAGCTTTGGGGTCAGATGAAAGAAGAGGGGTGGAATGTAGACGTTCGTGATCCTTCCGTCTTATCCGCCCTACCCTTGACATCTCTTGCCAGTATCATCGGTATGCTTTGCCGTGTGCAACGGACCATTTCTTAGGCAGTCTATTTCAGGATTCCTATCGCGCCCGACAGACCGATCGAGGTACACATCTCATTCTCTTCATGCATTTGCTAATTTAACTTCTTTCGCGTCCAGGATAACTACCTCGATGCGTATCTCCGCGTCATCCGCGCGACCGAACCCCTGCGCACGGCGCTTGTTTTCTGCTGCGGGATGGGCGCCGTGCGCACTACGTTCGCCATGGTCGCCGCCTCGATCGTACGGCGGAAGCAGCTTATCGTCCGTGGCCTGCCCGATCCTTATGCGATGAGACAACACAACGGTCCTACTACGCCCGCTCGCATTGGGACGCCGATCGCTGGTACTGTAAGTGCTAATTTTACAACTGGACGTAATTCTGGCATCATCAACTCGTCACAGTCGTCCCCGTCTCAGGTATGTTCAATTATGATCGGACTGGGCAGCATACGCAACATGCACATAGGAAACCGAGTCTAGAATCTTGCAGGCACTTGAGCAGGCGAATGCCCAGCAGGATCTAAGTAAATCGCTTCTGCGCTTGACGTATCTCCTTCAGCAATGTGCGTGCTGTTGTGATGGTTTATCGATGTGGTGACCTGGATTTGAATGCAGGTCTCCAAAATCGAAACTCGCAATCTGCCATAGAGCTTCTGATGACGCAGTCTGCCTTGTTGGATAATCTCCGCAAGGCCCACATGGGCAATTACGGCGTGATCCTCAGCTTATTGGGCTGTCTGGATCATGGGCTGCAGGCGAAACGGCTTGTGGATCGAGTTATCGATGCCAGTGAGCTTATGCCTACCCTACTTTCATCGATTTCAGTTTCACTTATACACATAATAGCGGATCATGTCACGAATCTTCGCGAAGATATTTTGATGCATCGTCTCAAGTATTCTATGACGAGTATGGAAGAGGCCAAAGGCGAAGACTTCTTAGATAAAGCCGTCAAGGCGCTAGAAAAATAGTATGGCGCTTGCTCATTGCTACCCCTCTTCCTTTCCTCACCTCTCATTCATTCGATAGCTTCTTCATAATTGCCTTCGCGTCATTTGTAGACGGTACCGAGAACTTTTCCCAAAGCTTTTCGGATTGGTTAAAGGTTTGTCTTTATCTTTGCTTCATTGAACCAGATTTGACGGGACTGCAGACCCGAACCGAGATATGGAAGTGAGCTTTTTGAGCCGAGAACCGATAGCGAGATTTTTATTCACCGTCGTTCGATTTATCCAGCCAGATAAAATTCCTACGCAAGTCCTATGGATCCCGCCTGAATGTCTTCGCACCCATTAACGACCTGTCCTCGCTGTCGAAAACCAACTGGGATCGTACATTGGTTGCTGGGAAGAAGAATGATGTGGCTATTGCGGGTGGCCAGATCCTTGGAGATGAATACTCGAACCATGTCGTCAAGGTTGGTTTCCCGACTATAATGTTTTCTCTGCTCGATTTATTTTTCAGAATCGGAGCGGAATTATCCTTCGAGAAGGGTGCGTTAGTTTTCTCACTTATCTATCCATCGTCCTGACTGCTCAATTGATTAGCACGCTTCTCAAGTCCGACCAGTGGCTTCAGGAATCGCACCACGTCGACCACGGCGTCCGGGGCGCCATTAACTTCCGACGAGTGCCCATGAGCCATATCTATGCACTCGGCCAACCGACGCTCGAAGCTATTGACGAAGTAGTCGCGCGCATCAAGAACGCGCATCCTTCTGCGCAGCGGATAATATGGATTACGTTGAGAGAGGAGCCTATCGTTTACATCAATGGCGCCCCGTACTGCCTTCGGCGAGAAGGTTTCTCGTTGAGAAATATGAAGGGTACAGAAACATTTTTCATTCTGGTTTGTGTAATGACGCAGCTGTAAGACTACGGTGGGATCTCCGCGTCGCGGCTAGAAATTCTGGAGGAGCGCCTTCGAGACGATGTCATTTCGGAACTAAAAGCATTCGGTGGGAGGTCAGCGTGCTATTCGGTTGCAAAAGTTGTGTGGCCTGACGCTGATAATTTCATCCCTTGTAGGCTCTTGTTGCATACGGAGACCGATGACGGGTCAGTCATCCCGGTGTGGGAAGAGATCCAGAACGAGCTCGAAGACGTCGTGGTTCTCAAAGACGTGATGGCATCTCGCAAAGCACTGGATGGTTTGGAACTGGAGTATCGTCGCATCCCGATGACGGCAGAGAAGCCGGCAGATTTTTCTGATCTGCAGGATCTCATCGATGTTGTCCTTGCATCGTCCAACAACACTCCGATTGTGGTGAACTGCCAACTCGGCCGTGGGAGGAGTACCTTGGCGTCTGTTTGTGTTGCGCCAATGCACTCCAGTGCCATGTGTATTTATTCTCTGTTCACAGATTATTCTTTTGTTGATCCGGCATTGGTTGGAGTCCCGGCGACTCCCGGCAACCCCGGCAACTCCTTTCAATAAACGGACGCTGTCAATGATGTCCATGCCGCCCATGGACCCGATAGAGAAACCGCTGCGGAATCGGCAGTCATATCAAATTATCAACAGTGAGCGCTCTATTTCCCTTGCAGCTTTGCATGCCTTTCTGAGACATGCCAGGTCTCTTGCGGGTTGTTCGGAAAGGTCTCACTGTCAAGAGTATAGTCGATGATGCCATCGATCGCGCTGACATTGTGTATAACCTACGAGACGCAATTGAAGAGGCACGCACAAGGGCTGATCAAGCTACAGATGACAAGGAGAAACGCAAGCATGCCCAGAAAGGTCTGAGGGTTCCGCTCCGACTTCAACCGCGGCTCATCCGGTTCACAGGCCTGCAAAATTTGCATCGATATTTCGCCTTGATTGTCTTTCAGGCATATCTACAGTCAACAGAGCCTGATACACGGCAATCGTTTGAGACGATAGAAACATTCGTCCAGAGTCAGCCTGGTGCGTTCCGGTTCTATGCGTGTACTCTATGGTCTTGATCAACATTCTCAGTCATCAAAACATTCGAAAACGAGCTGTTTGCGGACGGCTTCAATTCACTGAAGCCACTGGAGCGTGCAGACGTCACAGACGGGGTCGCTCATCCTGACGAAGTCAACCAGATTGTTGTAAATCGGTCTGGAAGTATTCTATCGGCCTCGACGATCCTCAAGAACGACATGTTCCTCAATCTTCAAAAGATGACCCTTCCCGAGTACGTTTATCCGCCTAAACCCAATTTCCGCCATGCAAACGGAGCATAGACGTATAGACGGGGCCCCCAACTTCCGAAGAATCCCACTTACATTGCGCTCTATGCCCTCGCCGTCATTTTCTCCGACCAGTAGCACCGAATCCTTGTCCCTTCACGAAGAAAAGATGGTGTGCGGGAGGTGGGTTGTCTGGAGTTACATAACATATTAATTGCACTAATTTTTGTTGAAGCGGCATGCCCACGGTGGAAGGGTAACACCATTATTGTTCGCCTCATCCTCAGCTAACGATGGATATTCAGTTTACGACGAGCATTGCTCAGAATAGATGCGGGACCTTCAGGAAAAAACACCGTCTTTTGGACTTCTTTACGAGAGGTGAGTCCCTCTCGAGAAATCAGCAGCAGCTGAGACGGTCCAGGAACCTGTGATATATGTGTCGGGAATGCCACACGTACTTCGTCTCGCGGCTAATCCGCTCGTAAATGTCCAGTAAGAAATATCGTATATCGTCTGAACATTGTTTGAATCTCACTTCCAGGGCCACTGGCGTGACTACTGCAATTGTGGAGCGAATGGAAGAGAATTTCAAGCTGGATGTACTTCGGGAACTCAGAGCTAATGAAGGTCGAGTCCTACTCCACGACGAAGTTGAAGAACGCCCCGGTTCATTTGCAATCGTCCCGCTGTGGGAAACCGTTTCCGAAACTGACATTCTAACACCGAGAGACGTATTTAGCTTGATGAAGAAAGAAGGGTTCAAGGTAAACTCTGCTTCCGACGTTATTCCATCTTTCGCTAAAAGTCCGCAGATAGACTACGGTCGAATCGCAATCGTAAAGCCCTTTGATTCTCTCTCTCCGTGACATATGTTCAATTTGCAAGGGCAGACTGACGAACAGGCACCACTTCCCGATGCTTTGTCCCAATTGTTTGATCGTGTCAAATCAGGTTTCGCCCAAGCCGGCGACTTTGTCTTCAACTGTCAGATGGGCAGAGGTCGAACCACGACGGGCATGGTAGTAGCCTGCCTTATTGCGACGACTATGAATTGGAATGGAAAGGAGCCCAAGTATGACCAAGAAGACCTTACGAACACTTACGACCCAATGGATGGCCCATCGGAAGAAGAAGCCTATCTCCAAGGCATGCTAATCAAAACAATCATATGCCCGCTAACGATAGTCCAGGAGAGTACAAGACAATTCTTCAGCTCGTTGGTGTACTGTCGTACGGAAAGCTTGCCAAGCGACTTGCAGACCGCGCCATCGATCAGATGCAAGATGTTCAAAATTTGCGAAAAGCCATCTACGAGTGCGTACAAAGCTTAGCCTCCGCTACGATGATCTCAACCTTCATTTTTCTAGCTACAAGTTGAAGGTAGATGCTTGCGAAAAGGGAACGGCGAAAGAACAACACCTACGTACAGGGGCCGTCAACTACCTGTCCGTTCTCAACTATTCTTTGCGTTTGGGCAAGACTGACATGTGATCAGCTACCGCTATGGGTCCCTCATCGTGTTTGCCAACTACCTCATCGGTCTACAGGACAAGATAGGAGCACCGCAAGTCACGTTCACCGACTGGCTCAAAGAGCACCGTGAGATCACCAAACTGTTGGGAAGACGTTCATTGGATTAGATTGCTTATTGTGGATTTTGTCTATTTACTCTAGACTGTACGATCTCACCGTAATCCATACATCTCGCTGCCATTGAAATAGAATGTTGCAACTGACCCTGGCCTCGCACCGCAGAATTTTTCGTGGATAGAATTCCGGTCACACGAGTCACAGCAGCTTCATTCTCGCGACCGCGACGTGCCCCAGTTTTCGAGCTGACTAGAACAGGGCCATCCCGGACATGCTTCGGTCCTGTGCCCCGCGCAAACTTCTACCGTTCCGCTGGCGTGGACGCGCAAAAAGGCTCTCATCGTCCACCAACGCGTCCGTTCCGCCCATAACTCCCATCGAAAAAATCATCATGGACGGAATAAAATCCACCGGCCCAATCTCATTCTCCACTTACATGCAAATGTGTCTCTCGCACCCAACGCAGGGGTACTACATGAACCCGCACAACCCGATTTTCGGCGCGAAAGGCGACTTTGTGACGAGCCCCGAGATCAGTGGCGTTTTCGGCGAGGTGAGTCGTGTCGGGCTGCGTGCGGTTTATTACAGTAACGAATAATGCAGGATTTAGCTGGTGGGCGTGTGGTTGATGTCGCAGTGGACGCGACCGCAGCAGCGGATACGAATTATTGAGCTTGGGCCGGGGCGCGGGACGCTCATGCAGGATATCCTCCGCGTTAGTCGAGTGCGAGAGGTAATATCAATGATGATGCTGAGACGGTATTTGCTTAGGTCGTGTCGCAATTCGGTAGGGAGCATCTCAAGGAGGTTCATCTCGTCGAAACGAGCCCGACGCTGCGGGCGCTGCAGGAAACGCGCCTTTCTCCGAGCGCAGCCAAGTATGGGTGCACCCTCCAGTGGCACAACTCCATCGACGACATTGCGTCGAGTGAAGAAGCAGACTTCACCATGGTCATCGCGCACGAGTTTTTCGACGCGTTGCCGTTCCATACAATAGAGGTGATTCATCGATTGGCATTTCCTTCCCTCTTCATGAAAAAGGTATTGAGACATCGCATGTAGAAAACGGAGCACGGATGGCAAGAGCTTCTCATCGCCCTCACGGAGGACCCGCAGGCATACCCGCGCTTCCGATACGTGCTCGCCCCCGAGCCCACCGCCGTCTCTAACGTCCTCGGTATGTCCTCCCCGCGCTTCAGGGCCGACGTCCCCGTCGGCACCCGCCTCGAGATATCGCCCGCCGCCTTGAGAACGATGCGCACTATCGGGGAGCTCCTCGCGCCGCCGCGCGGGTGTGGACTCATCGTGGACTACGGCGCCGCACACGCGTTTGCCCAGTCGTTCCGGGTGCGTTACCGTCCCTCCATCAGCCTCGTACTCTCATTCTGATACTCACGCCTCGTCCGTCATCCGCTTGCTAGGCATTCAAAAACCACGAAATCGTCGACGTCTTCCACGCGCCAGGCGAGTGCGACCTCACGGCGAACGTCGACTTTGTGTACCTCGCGGAGGCGGTGACGGGTCTAGGTCTGTACTTTCTGCGTTCTACCTACACGCACGCGTACCTGACACGAAACAATCGCAGTTCCGACGCACGGCCCCATCTCGCAGGCTGCGTTCCTCGAAAACATGGGCCTGCGGCTGCGC
Source organism: Mycena haematopus (assembly GCA_029281435.1). Classification (NCBI taxonomy): domain Eukaryota; kingdom Fungi; phylum Basidiomycota; class Agaricomycetes; order Agaricales; family Mycenaceae; genus Mycena; species Mycena haematopus. The sequence continues at coordinate 157,717 of JARJCV010000064.1, forward strand.
GTCGAGGCGCTCGCCCAGGGCAAAACGGATGAGGAGGCGGCGAGGATACGGGAGGCGGGGCGTCGACTGGTGGACCCGGCGGGGATGGGGAGCCAGTACCAGGTGATGGGGATAGGCGGGGACGGTGTCGTGTGGCCATTTGTGGACGAGCCTGTGGAACCCTCATAACCAGAACCGTAGCACCGCTGTGCAATGCGTTGTCTGACTACTTACATGTTCGTCTCGCAACATGCAACTATCTCTATGGTCTCCATTCAATAAGAATGCAAAAGACCTGTAGTATTTGAGGCTTCGCGACCGCCGCCCTCTAAAAAGGCTACATTTTACCTGCTCTACCTGTCTGCACAGATGTTCCCTATCTGCCCTTGGAGCATACGTAACCTCCTCCAATATCGCGGACCGAGAGCCAGGGGGCTCGTCCAGCTCAACTCCGAGTCCCTCTAATGTAATTCAAAATGTGTCGAACCAAAATCCGACATGAGTTTACAAGGGATGTTAAAATAAACGGACGTCGGCCCCAAGCGTATGTACATGTCCTCGCTGCGCAATTGGCGGATGTGGGACGGCCGCGACGTGGCGTCCGAGCTCAAGCGCATCAAGTCCGGGTGAGTCGATAGGAAAACATTGAATTGGCTGAGTGGCTCGGAGTCCCGTTGATTACCCGCTGAGGGGAGTCTGGGCTATTTGGAGGTTTGATCAACAGCTCTCCGAGTCAGACCGTACTTACCTAGAAGATATTTCGTGGTTTCCCGTCTCCAACTTATAAGCGCCTTCGCGGCTGCGATTTATTTTCCGTGCTTCGAGTTCTTGCTGCCGTACTATCTGGGACGGATGTTGTCAGAGTAAATTACTTGAATACTTTTCAAGAGTCCACAAGCGTGAGTAATTAATTACGACGGAAAACTGGAAGGAGGGTAGCGTAACAGATGGGACAAGGGACAAGAAACTGGCGCTACGACCTTGCGCCGCCGCAATAGCATGGATTGGTTCGGCAAGTGCATCTGAGAAAAAGTTAGTTAAATATTCCGGGGCGCAGGACAAAGCTTGCCTCAGCAGCGGTACCGACCCTTGCTGCCACTGGCTCGTTGGTGTAGGTGTTGCGAACTGCGGCGGGAAGCCGTACTGTGGCGGGAAGCCGTACTGCGGGGGATACCCTTGGGATCCCCCGTACGGATTTTGAGGCATCGGATATTGCGATGGATTGTAACTGGGCGAGTGACTAGGATATGCAGGGTGTACGGGCGGGGATTTCGGCGGAGCATTCCACGCGGGATACTGAGGCTGATGGGAGGCGTAATGCGCATAACCTGGGGTCTGGGTCTGGTAAGGGACGGGATTGTGCGAAGGACCTAGTGGATGAGATGGACTCTCAGGGGTCGTCGGTTCGTTGACTGCAACGTATTCACAGTCGAGTCCCCGTTTGGTGCACCGTGCACAGGGATGTTGTGGAGGCTCCTCGGTTGTAACGCACTGTAAGGATATTAGCACCGCGCTCTAGGTCGAACGGTCCGCGCGCTGACCTTGATCTTTCTTCTACGACAATTTGTACAGGAGATCTCAGCTCTCCTCCTCCTGTTCAACAAGACTGGAGACATGGGAAAGTTTGGTTGAAGGTCTCTTTCGGCTGTATCGTTCCGGTCCAGCTCTTCGTCCGGCTCCGCTGGAGATATCTCGTGAGGGTCTCTCTGGGAGAGGAGGGTCGAGTTATTGTGCGGGTCATCTGTAATGTGACCGAAAACAGGGCGCTGTTCTTCTACAGTCATTGTCCCAACATTGCTCAACGCGGTTGTATGTGATTTGGCCCTCAAGAAAACCGCTCCTGCATACAATCAGGTTTGGGATATGGTATTGCCGCGGAAAGACTGACCATCCTCTTCCAGTATTTCGAAGAGATCAAAGATGGCTTGCTGTAATTCCGAGGAAGTTTTCCCAGGCGTTTGCATGCCATCCTGGTTAAGATTTAGAAGGATGAAAAGGAGTAAGACCTGTGAAATTTACATCTTTGAAGACATCGCGCCAGTCGTCGTCATGAGTGATCACAACTCTTGCGTGGGGAACCTAACGATTGGTTTAGTACCGATGGGTGAGCGGACATGAATCCGCAGCACCTCGCGAAAAATGCGCTCATGGATCATTTGCGATGGGTGGATGATCTTGAAAGAAAGGTCAATACGGCGATGTCAGGTTAATTCTGCGTACCTTGGGGGTAGGAAAGGCATCAGTTACAATACCATTACCAAGAGCGGGTAGGGGCCCAGTGCATTGTCTCCCCCCGTTGTATGCACCACTGGTACCTCCGGTGAAGATGGACCATAGGAATGAAGATCCCCGAGACCCGTACGGTACAAAACTACCACCCGACTTGTCCAGGAAAGTCGACGAGTCCACCGGCTGGCAAACTTCAACCCCAAAAAGCTTTTCGTATATGCTTTCACTGACAGAAATCGCAAATGCCTGAATGAAGGTTGTCTGATTAAGAGTCGGAGTTCCATCGACTAGTAGCGAATCGGCATGCTTGTGGTTGCAACAAGGGCCTTGCCACCGGTACCTGTGGCCGTTATCTGGATCCACTGTGGGTCTGAACAAGAGCTGAAACTCGTTCTGAAGCGAAACATCGTCGAAAGTGGCTATGCCCCAGGATTGAGCCTTTTCGCATCCCGTGACCAGGAGGAGGTTGCCATTCACTAGTCGGCGTCCTCTCGGTCCGTTGACATATTTATACCAGCTTTCGGCATGTTTCGCTGCATATAGTCGCATGCCGTCTACGTTTTCGAGCTTCTCCGCGTGTGCGCCATGAGGTAAGGCCAGCACAGCTCCGGTGGGCTCCCGACAATTGAAAATGAATTCCTCGCCAGGAAACCTGTAGAAACATTATTTTCATTTTTATTTCGCACTGTTATGTGGAACTCACTCTAAAGAATCACTGATCTTAGTCACAGTAGGACCAGAGACAGAATTTCCGGGGTCAAAGTCATAGTAGGAGACATCGATTGGATCGTAAGACGATAATGGAACGAAATCCTCAGGGATATTCGAATTGATGCGATGGTTTGCAGGGAGGTAAATGTTGAAGAAGAAGTCCCAAGATCCTTCTGGGGTGACTCGACCGACGTCACCTATGGCGACACCCCCACTTCGGTACTCCGCAGGAAGACTGACCCGAGGTTCGGGGACATACAGAGGGAATCCTCGGCCCTTGCGTGACAGCTGACTGCAATAGTTTCCGCTCTCCGAATAACCTGTGAAGGCGTATTTGGGTGAGAAACTTTGTAGTATCAAAAGTAGGAAAGAAAAGATAGCTGTTGAAGCGCACCATGTGGCGGCGAAGGGGACGGCTGGGAGCTGGCTCCTTCAGCCTGAGACCGGCCAGCTAGCCCAGTATCCATTGTTATAAATTGCACGCCCCCGATTTTTGGACCCTCTCCGGCGCCTCCATCCCCGCCCTGTCCGCCACCCCATCCACCATTGCCTCCAATGCCTCCTACGCGCAATCAATAACGTCGGTGTTGTAAGCGAATTTCCCTCGCACCATAGATTCCACCTCTCGAGGATTCGCCTACCTGGCACTGCATGGCCATGGGGGTCGTTGTGACCAGTTAACGCTGTTATCACTGCGGAAGGGAGGGGGAAAGGCGTGAGGGAAGTGCAGGTGGATGCTGTTAAATGCTGAGAGGCCATCATGTCAGCGCGCGGTTGATGTTAGAGTCTTTTTTTACCACAGCAGCTCCGAGTCGATGCTTCACGCTTGAATTCCTTCGAAAACACGCTCAGCTACTTGGGCAGTGCTTGGAATCAAGAGCAGATTTTGCCGTGTGTTTTCCACGCGATATGGGCTATAGTCCATATTATGAACTATAGCCTATAGTATACTTAGTAGTATAGATGTCGTGCCATCGGCGATCGCAGAAATAAATCGAAGCAGACAAGAGGACTCGGAGATTGGTGCCTGGGTCCTTCCTTCCTAATTGCGGAACCCCATCCACAGCTGTGCGCACTGCATCAGTCGCATCTAGAAAGGCTGTAAGGTTTGAGGCCTGAGGTTTAGCAGTTACTGCTTAGCTGGAAATTCAAAAAAGATTTGAAGTGTGAAGATCAGCGACCTACAGTTTGCTGGCAGTGAAAAGATTCGGCAGTAAGTCTGTGGTGAAGGGCGAGAAATTAAGTTTCTCAAGTTGAGAAAAGGGAGAAAAATGAGAGAGATTTCACCATACGTCGCTGTGCTCGAATCCGATGGTTTTTTGCGTCCAGGCCGGTGCTTGTCTGGAGCGGAGGAAGTAATATCAAGGTGATGCGGAAGCGTCGGCACGGCCTTTCAACACTCACACTCACACGAGGCGGGCCGACACGCTCAAAACTTTCGCTCCTAACGGACCCTAACACTCAACTCTCTTCTTGGTGCACAGATGTCAGTTTCAACGAAGCAACCCTCCACTATCTTTTTCTCTCCTGGATGCACCGTGTGACCCACCCGATCGCAAGAGATTACTGTAGTTCCAAGATCCAGCATCGCTACGACTGTACGAACGTCGAAGAAACGCTTGATCTTGAGCTCACCAGAGTCGGCTACAGCTTCTCACGAATTCCTTCACAATCGGAGGGCGAGCGGCGGACTCCCACGCATGGTTCTCACCGAAGCTCGCCACGCTACCAAGTGCTGTAGTACCTCTCAATCTGCGAGCCTCCGTGCAAGAGACGTCGAAGCCCGTTTCCCATACCTAGGCAGCCTTCACTCGCGTCAGCTTCAAGAGAGGTCGAGACTCGGTCACGGATCCGATGACTGCCTGAGCCATACTGCTCAGCTACACAGCTCGACGTTCGGTATGCAGTCCGACATCCCGGTCGTAGTGTTTGCGCCTGTCGCTCTCGCGCGTTCTACGTGGCAACGGCGCCGACTCCCTCCTTGTCTATGACGTTCACTTTGCACATTTATTATTGCGCACCACTTTTTCGATGCGCGCAACACTTTTCGGACAGCGCAACACTTTCCATCGATGTGGTTACTCCCAAGTCTTTCGAACTCCGACCCGTCATGATCCGTGGCGTGATTTGATTTCGATCATTGTGTCGGTTGTCCTCTCCCTCCGTCTTCTCCCCCGTTCGCTCCAGCTCACTGTGTCATTCTCCCCACCTGCGTAGTTTGTACCTACGGTACTCTACACCAACAGCTCCGGAGCACTCCCCGCATTCTGGCTCCCCATAGCGTCGTCTCAAGCCTAAGCACGGTCTCTGCCTCATCAAGCCCACTTTCCTGGCCACTGTCTCCTCCACCCAAGTCCTTCAAGTACCCCAAGGCTGTGTCCCTCAACTCGTGTTCCTCAAGCTCGGTGTTTTCCAAGCTTGCGTTGGGCTTTCTGAGCCCTATCAAGCTCTTGAAACCCTCCAAAACTTCGAGTCTCCATTTTAGAGTCGGCCCCACTGTAGTGCCGACCACGGGTATTCTTTCGGCAGTGCGGTGCGTTCGTTTTTACTCCTCGTTGGCATTTCAGCTCAATAATCTCTTCGCACAGCCGAACCCCGTCATGGCCCGCAGTCTTAACCTTCTTGATTGGGTAGTGGTAGTTGGCGCTTGAAATATATCCATTCTTTACCCTGTTTTTTTGTGTGCTTTTGGATTGCGATCTTTGAGTGAAATCCTCACAAAGACGCATCACATCTTGGCTGCCTTTCCAAAGGCACTGTCTTGTCAAAGACAAGGGGACCTACTTGCCCAGAGATGTCTGTCTTTGGAAAAAATCCGGTTTTGCATCTCTGATGTCTGCCCAAAGATGCCAAAGGCAAAGCTGATGCTTCACTGATGTAGTACTCACTGATATCGATACTTACTCGGATGTACTTCTCGTCATCCATCGTAACTTGAAGTATCATCAGTATCGGACTCGGATTGCACGAAATTAACGTAAAGAGGAAAGTGTTGCGGCTGCACGAAAAAGTGTTGCGCTGCCCCGGAAAGTGCGCGCTGCCAGAAAAAAATGTTGCGCTGTCCAAAAAGTGTTGCGCACATCGAAAAAGTGTTGCGCGCATCAAAAAAGTGTTGCGCAATAATAAATGTGCAAAGTGAACGTCATACTTGTCCACTGCTCTCTACGGAAATATTCACTCGCTCTACTTAACGTGAACTCGCTGTTCCTCGCGCTTTCGTGAGCTTCTAGCTCTGCTCGCGATTCGTTCGTGCGCGTGCATCTTCTCGACGCCTGGGCGTCCACGCGTCTATCCTGCCTTCCGTGTCCCCGCGTCCCTACACGCGTTGACCCGTTTCGACGCAAGCTCGCTCACGGCTCGAGCTTCCGCTCGGATTGCGGGTCCTTCTTGCTCGGATTACGCAGTGCCTGCCGCCATACATGACGCGCTTCACGTGTCTTCCATGCGTGCCAAATCAGAATCGTACGCAGCCCCGCCTCCTGCGTTTGGTTGGTCATTCGTCCCCGCCTACGCACCTTTGACCCGCGAGCCTCCGTCAAACCACCGAGATGTTGAGGCTCTCACTCGTGAGGTATAGCGGCCAGTTTGAGCTTTGTACCCGTGCGGCGAGGTGCCGCTTCGCGCCGCGTATTGTATCTCCAGCTCGCGCCGTTCTAGGTCCAAGTCTCCGTTCAGAGGAAACCTGATTCGTCTTCGATGTGTTCCCTGCGCGCACCACGCCCGTTCAAGATATTTCGCTGCGTCTCTTGCCGTGCGGAGTCGCTACGTGGTACCATCTCGCACCCCATAGACTTGGCCCTGCGCTTCCGACCGCACCCGCTGAGCAGACGCGAACCTCCGTCTTCCCGCAGGAGACGTTGAAGCTTTGCGTCCGTGCAGCCTGACCTTCGCGTCGTGTGTCCGCGTTGCGTTGGGCATACATAGCCTGCGTTCACATTCTGCGCTCCACGTGCGACCGTACGATGAGCTGAAGGCGCGCGCGTCAGCCACCGTTCCGCATCTGAGGTGCAATCCGCGAGTGCTCTTCAAGTCCCTTGCCCACAAGGTCGAGGCTCCCCCTTTTCGTATCGCGCACGCCTACACGTTACCTCAGCATAGCTTCAAGTGTACTTTTCTCAGTGATACGGAAAGACACGGAAAGCGACAGGAAAGCAATACGACGTGGTAGCTAACGTAGAAACCCGAAACAATGACAACAGAAAATCACAGAGACACCAACTCCGAAGAACTTAAACCAGGAATACAGCCAACGAATAAACGCTCCAGGCTATCAAGCCACCGCAGCTGCCAGCTAGGACTCTTACGATCCTATCCATCTCCTTCCTCATCCCCAAAGCCAAGAGATTTGGAGCCATAGTAAATGAAGGCAAGGATATGCAAGACGTTATGAAATATGTAACATGAACAAGAACTCAAGAGACTGGCCCAAAGCTCGTCACAGCAATGCCCCCAATCCACATCATTTCCAGCACAGCCTTTCCAATAGGTGTAAGCTCCGCCACGGGTTCCTCCTGCAGGTCATCCGCGCCTGCTTCACACACCGGAAAAGGAAAAGTTTCAGAGAGGTTAGAAAGTCTACCTGATTGTAGCAATTTCCGTTTCAAAATTAATTCTACCGAAAGTCCCATTTTCGGAATTTGTGAAAGAGGAGCTGAAAGATGGACTTTTGTTGTCCCTTTCAGATCTCGTGAAATAGCTACTTTCATGAGACTATGAAACCAAAGAGGAAAGTCCCACTTTCAGTGTGCCTTTCGAAGCCACTGAAAGAACTATTTTCAGGGGCTTTGAACAAAGGAAGACAAAGGAAGAAACCCTGAAAGTGCCTCTTTCTGATGTTTATGAAAGGCACATTGAAAGTAGAACTTTCCTTGCTGCTTTCATAGTATCATGAAGGTACCTATTTCACGAGATCTGAAATGGACACCGAAAGTCCATCTTTCGGCTCCTCTTTCACAAATTCCGAAAATGGGACTTTCAGCAGAATTAATTTTGAAACAGATATTGCGACAATCAGGTAGACTTTTTAACCTCTCTGAAACTTTTCCTTTTCCGGTGTGTCAGGTGGCACGGGAATGCACAAACCCATCCTGACCAGCCCCTCGGGGTCGAATTCGATCCCAGCGTCGCGCGACACGCACGTCCCGATGACAAGCAGCCCATGGTCGCGGGTCGCAATCTGGGGCATCGTGAGCCACGCCTCATGCCATGGCCCAGACACCGCCAGCCCTTCGTCCGGCACCCGCACGTCCGATCCCTGCAGGTCTGCGTGCGAGACCAGTCTCGCGCTGATGTGATAGCTCGTGAGGAGGATATCACACGCCTTGCCTATGCCCCCGTCCGCACTGCTCGTCAGGCTGCTGTTGTGCGAACCCTTCTTCCCCTCTCGCGAGCTGTTGTGCGAGCTTCCCTTCTTGCCCTCTCGCGGGGCGGCACGCTCATCCGTAGGCTTGTACGAGACGAGCAAGTATTGCCTCTGCTCTGTCGGGATTTCGTGCGGCTGCCGCGTCGCGTTGCGTTCGCTCACAGGATCCGTCTCCCCAGGCCACAGCGGCAGCAGCATAAATAGCGCGTCTGCCGGCACCTGCGCGAAAATGTCGACGCCCTTGACAACCGCCTTCTTCGCCTGCGTCCCACCCGTGCTCTTCTTCGGTGGCAGGAGACCAACGTCCTCGAACGAGTTACTCAACACGTCGTGCCGCCGTCGCCGCTCTACCTGCTTCACCCGGCTCCCTAGCGTCACCCATGGTGGGATGTAGACCTGGTGGGAGGCTACGGGCGTCGCGTGTGCGGACGCCCGCCGCAGCACGCGAGACAATGGAGGTGGGTACGTGTGTGTCGAAGGCTCAGCGACCGGCGGTGCAACAATCTCGTTGCGATACGTGCTCGCCACGCGCGCTGTGCTGCTGGTCTGCCTGCTGCTGCCCTTCCCGCTCTTGTCTTTGTGTTTGTCCTTGTCCTTGTCCTTCTCCCGCCCCTTCTCGCTACGCGTGCTCCTTGTATCCTTATTATCGCTACGCTCCCGCTCCCGCTCCTGGTCACGCTTCTCGTCAAGCAGCCCATGCGATCGCAACCCCTTCGCTGTGGTCGTGCTCGTATACGCCTCTTGCACATGCCTCGGCGCCAGCAGAAGCATCGGCGTCGGCCTCCTCCTTTCCTCCATCGCATTCGCGTACCCAGGCCTGCCTGACGCCGTGCTTACGCTTCCGCCCGTGGTACTCGGGGTGATACTGAAGCTCCCTTGCGCATCGTGCGGCTGTGGCGCCCGTGTGGGCTTGTAGTGTCGGTGGATGGAGAACGCCGTCACCTTCGAGTGCTTGTGGATGTTTGTGTATGCACCATCGTGCGGCGGCTTCGGGCCCAGAGTGTATGGCCCGCGGAAGGGATCGATGATGACACGTTGTTGTGGTTTTTGCGGGCGGAGCTCGACTGTGAGTGCAAAAGTAAAATCAGCATGTAAGAATAAAAACCTTCCAACCAAAAAGGGTATGTGTTTGTGAACACGAAAAAAAAGATTCGTGAAATGAAGGAAGGAAGAGTAGGAGAACACTTACTCCTCCTCACTTTGAAGCTCCCCACTAACGAGCTATTCCAAATCTCCTCCGCATTCAACGCCATCCCGCGCCACTGCACATGCACCGGCCTCGCTTGCTTCTCCTTTTCATGCCCGCTCAGCATACTCGGCGCCCTCTCCAACACCAGCCGCCCACCGGTGATACTCCTCACAGGTGCCAGCACCGTCCCCCCGCCCGTCTCGCCCTTCGACGTCTGCCCCCGTCCATGATCCCGCCGAAACGTCCAATACTTCCTCTGCCGCTCGTACTCATCCCCGCCCCACGCCCGCACAGCGGCGTTGAATGTGTCCGGGTCGTGCATCACGCTCCCCCCACTCGCCGTGCTCGGCCGGCGCAGCATGAGTGAGAGCTGCGACGGACGCCGGTCGCGCGAGGCGCGGTACACGGTGGAATCGCGGGCGGACGCGAGCCCAGTAACGGCGACGTCGTTCATATCGAGCCTCGTGTTCCCTGTGCGCATCGCACTCCAATTGAGGTCGAAGCCAAAGCCGTCGAAAGAGGCCGACTCGCCGCGGGGGCTGGTGTTGAGGTTGGTGGGGCCGGAACTCGACTGCGGATGCCAAAAAATCAGCATGTGTGTGAGAGAATAGAGCAGAGGAAGAACGGGCTCCAGAGCGAAGAAGTTAGGCTCGTTCATGTCCCGTTGGTGTCAGCGCATAACGAGCAGGCAAAGTATCGAGTACACAACATGCCGCATACGAGGGCGTAGACGAATGGAAAGATGCATATGGCACACAAAAAGCAAGCGATGGAGGAGACAAAGAAAAATGACAACAAAACAAAACTCACAGGTGAGGCGAAAGTCGGCATCGTGAAAAAGGGAGAAGTTGCACAGGTGGGCGACTCACGCACGCTTGCGCGGGTGGAGAGCGAGCGCCAGTCGCCGTCACTCTTGGGGACGCTGGTCGTGGTCGGCGCAGGCGCACCACTGTTACCTTCACCGAGCGTCAACACGCTGACCTTGTCGTCGAGACTGCGGCTCGGGCGTATCAATGTAGCGATCTCGCGGCGACTGGCAATGTCCATGTCGGGTGACATAACAGGGATGGTCATCGGGAGGCTCCGTCTGCGGGCGGTTGCGAGCGAGGCGGCTTCGGCGTCGCGGTACATCTGGCGCTCGAGCACGGCCTCGAAGTGTGCGCCGTCGATGCTGCCGCCTCCGCGCGAGGACACTTCGATGGCATCATACGGCTCTTCCTCGTTGAACTCCTCCTCCGAGTCAAACTCGACGTCGGTGAGGGTGGGATGATGATGCATGGGGTTGAAGGTGGCGCCCGCCATACCGGCGTATGTATCGGCGTCGAGGGGTGTGTTGGTCAACGAGGACTGAGTATATAGCAACTGGAGAGGAGGCTCTGTCGGACTCAGCCTGGCGGCGTCGGCGAGAGCCATGTGCACAAACATTTCGAGTGGCGATTCGGAAGATGGTGAGAGCGGGAGTGGTGGGTAGTCTGTGAAGTATGCGAATGCGCCTTGCTCGGGTTGGTAGCCGTCTGTTAACGAGGCGCATTAAACGAGAAAACAAGTGCTAAAACAACACCGTCACGTACGCGAAACCTCCGAAAAGGCGCGACCGCTGGAATCAGACACAACCATATCCGGATCATATCTACGTGGCACGAATTCATGTGAGCAGTAGCCAGGTGCCATAAGTAACGAGCGACGCACACTTCGCGTCGGTTCCTGCTGCTGGGAGGGGTCGCTGACATGATGGAGATACCACTATCGACGGAATAGCGGTCATGGACACCACTATCGACCGTATAGCGGCCTCCGGAGCTCACAGCATCATAGGGCGAAAAATTGTCGACGGTATGGCGGTCACCAGCAGCATCGTTTCGCGGGAAATCCGAAAGGGCGGATAGGGCCGGATCCTGGGCGTCGAGCTGGATGCGGAAAGTGTCCGGAGAGTTTGGTCTTTCGGCTGTATCCTTCCGATCCGGCTCCTCGTCTCGCTCCGCTGGAGATATCTCGTGAGGGTCTCTCTGGGAGGCCGTGTTATCGCGCGGGTCATCTATAATGTGATCGAAAACAGGGCGCCGCGGCTGTTCTTCTACAGTCATCGTCGCGACATTGCTCAACGCGGCTGTATGTGGTTTGGCCCTCAAAAAAACTGCGCCTGCATACAGTCAAATTGGGGATATAGTATCGACGCGGAAGGTCTAACCGTCCTCTTCCAGTATTTCGAAGCGATCAAAGATGGCTTGCTGCAATTCCGAGGAAGTTTTCCCTGGCGTTTGCATGCTGTCCTGGTTAAGATTCAGAAGAATGAAAAGGAGTAAGACCAGTGAAACACACGTCTTTGAAGACATCGCGCCAGTCGTCGTCATGAGTTATCACAACCGTCGCCTGAGGAGCCTGGTGGTCGGTTTGGTATCGATGGGCAAGTAGACATGAATCCGCATCACCTCGCGAAAAATGCGCTCATGGATTATTTGTGATGGGTGGATGATCTTGAAAGAAATGTCAATACGGCAATGCCAGGCTAGTTTTGCGTACCTTGGGGGTGGGAAAGGCATCAGTTACAATGCCATTACCAAGAGCGGGTAGGGGCCCAGTGCATTGTCTCGCCCCGTTGTATGCACCACTAGTACCTCCGGTGAAGATGGACCATAGGAATGAAGATCCCTGAGACCCGTACGGTACAAAACTACCACCCGACTTCTCCAGAAACGATGAATCCACCAGCTGGCAAACTCCAACCCCAAAAAGTCTATCCCAGATTCTTTTACCGACAGAAATCGCAAATGCGTGAATGAAGGTTGTCTGATTGAGAGGAGTTCCGACTGGCGGCGAATCGAAACACTTGCGGTAGCAACGGCGGCCGTGCCAACGGTACTTGTGGCCTATACCTGCATCTGTTGTCGGTCTAAAAAAGAGCTGAAACTCGGTCTGGAGCGGCACATCGTTGAAAGTGGCGATGCCCCACGATTGAGCCTTTTCGCTTCCCGTGACCAGATAAAGTTCGCCGTTCTCAATGCCACGCCCTCTCTTGACATTGGCGTATTTGTACCAGCTTTCGGCATGTTTCGCTGCATAGTCTTGCATGGCTTTCCGGTTTTCGAGGTTCTCAAACCGTGCGCCGTGAGGCAGACACAAAAGAGCTCCGCTTGGTCCCACACAGTCAAAAGCGAATTCCTCGCCTGGAACCCTGGATATAGCAACATAAATCCTGTTCAAAACTGATGTGCAGGACTTACTCTGAAGGACCATCATTAATATCGGTCACAGAAGGGCTCTTGACATAATCTCCAGGGTGACGGTCATGGCGAGCGACGTCAACCGGCTCATAAGGCGACAGTGGAACAAAATCGTCAGGGATTTGGGCATTGATGGGATCGTCTGCCGGGAGGTAAATGTTGAAGAAGAAGTCGAAATATCCTTCTGAGGTGACTCGGCCGACATCACCTATGGCGATGCCCCGTCTTCGGTACTCCAGAGGAAGATCCTGAGGTCCAGGGATATACAGAGGGAATCCTCGGCCCTCGCGCAAGAGCTGACTGCAATAAGTTCCGCTTCGCGAATAACGTGTCGCCTGAGATGAGGGCGTATTTAGAGGAGGAACTTTGTGGTATCAGAAGTATGCATGAAGGAAATGGCAATTGAAGCGCACCGTGCGGCGTCCGGCTTCCTTCCAGCTCCGAAGGAGACAAGTGGGAGCTGGTTCCTGCAGCCTGAGACCGGCCAGCTGGCCCAGCGTCAACTGTTAGTCGGGCATCATCCAGCGGATGATTCTGGATCACAACTTGCATGCCCCCGAAACTTGGACCCTGTCCGGCACCTCCACCCCCGCCCTGTTCGCCCCCCCATCCACCATTGCCTCCTCTGCCTCCTACGCGGAATCAATAACGACAAATGTCGGGTTGTAACCGGATTTCCCTCGCACCATAGATTCCAACTCCTGGGGGGTCGCCTGCTTGGCACGGTGGCATGGTCCGTGACCAGTTAACGCTGTTATCACTGCGGAAGGGAGGGAAAAAGGCGTGAGGGAAGTGCAGGTGGATGCTGTTAAATGCTGAGAGGCCATCATGTCAACGCGCGGTTGATGTAAGAGTCTTTTTTTACCACAGCAGCTCCGAGCCGATGCTTCACGCTTGAATTCCTTCAAGTTCACGCTCAGCTACTTGCGCAGTGCTTGGAATCAAAAGCAGATTCTGCCGTCTGTTTTCCACGCGATATGGACTATAGCGGTCGTACCGTCGGCGATCGCAGAAATATATCGAAAAAGAGGACTCAGAGATTGTGGGAGTGACAGCTAACTGGGAACTCTATCCACAGCTGTGCGTACCGCGAAGCCGTAAGCCACATCAGTCGCATTTAGAAGGGCTGTAGGGTTTAGAGTCTTGCAGCTACTTGGCTGGAAACAAAGTCTTCAAAAGAGACTTGAAAGTGTGAAGATCAGTGACCTACAGTTTGCTGGCAGTGATAAGGTTCAAGTATTGGGGAAATTTTCCCTATACGTTAGCGCGAGATTTTGGTCGAGTAGACGAAAGATCGCGGCGCGTCGATTCCAGTCAAGTGCATTTTGGCTGGATCTAGGGTAAGAAATGTTGTTAATTATCTGATCGCCGAATAGTGGTGTAGCCATTCATCCTCCACGCCACGCCAGGAGAGAAGCAAGGAACATGCATAACTCCTATATAGCAGGAAGACGAGCGAAGAAGAGAAACGAGCGAAGAACGAAGAACGAAGAAAAGAGGTGTCATCGAAATGTGAGTATGATATGAACAGGCAGACAAGAACGTTGAATCGACGGGACCGAGGGAGGAAGAAAAAGCGAAAGACGGAACAAGAAGAAATAGCACTGGACACGAACACGACAATAGCAGGACGAGAACGATTTATAGATTTATACGTGGGGCGGATGATGGTGGGGGAGGACGACGACTCACAGGGAAACTTTTCTTCACAGGGCAACCCCGCTCATGCACTGGCATATTCGTCCACGGATCTTCCGTCTCCGTCATCCTCGGCAGCATCTTCAGCGGCGGATTCGGTGAGCCTAAGAAGGTCCCCGTGTTATACGAGCCCACGAAATAAAACCAAAGTCCGATATCCGCACGTTCGCCTCCAGCGTCCGTTGACTGTCCGCGCCGCCTCTTGAATGCATTGCACAGGAAATCGTCGACGTTCAAGTTTCCACGCGCCGGGAGAGTGCGTCCTCACGGCGAACGTTGACTTCGCGTACCTCGCGGAGGCGGTGACAGATCGAGGTCTGTGCTTTCCGCGTTTACCTGGCACGCACGCGTACCTGACACGAAACGCAGTCCCCATCTCCCAGGCTGCGTTCCTCGAAAACATGGGCCTGCGGCTGCGCGTCGAGGCGCTCGTCCAAGGCAAAACGGATGAGGACACGGCGAAGGTACGGGAGGCGGGGCGCCGGCTCGTGGACCAGGCGAGGATGGGGAGCCAGTACCAGGTGATGGGGATAGGCGGGGGACGGTGTCGTGTGGCATTTGGACGAGCTTGTCGAACCAGTGTCGAACCTTCACAATCAGAACCGTGAGTAGCGCGGCTTTATCTGATTACCTGTTCGTCTCGCAGCATGCAACGGCGCTGAGTGTCTTTCAATTACAACGCTCTATCTCTATGATTTTCATCCAATAACAATAATGAGGATCCAAAGAGCTGTACTTGGTATTTGACGCTTCGCGACTCCCGAGGTCCAGGTCCTCTAGATCTGTACATGCCTTCACAGATTCCCTCCCTGCCCAGGCTGCCCTTGGCATACGGCGGAATCTCCTTCCATGTCAACATCGTGGACGTCCAGCTCAACTCCATATCCCTTTGATGCAGTTGAAGACACATTAAAAAAATGTGTCGAACCAAAATTCGACATCGAGATTTTTTTTTCTGATCAGTAGAAGAAACAAGAAATAAACGCTATAATTTCCGCAACCAGCTATAAAGGTCATCCTAATTAGGGTAGCTTAGTGGCGCCCCCGGGAGTTGTATGAGGGCGAACGTGACGCGACGTCGGACTTGGGGTGTGAAGGGCCCGACTCTGAGGAGAAGAAGCCGTCGTCGAGCCCCGCAGAGCCGCCGGTCGATAAGCTGCGGTGGTGCCGCTGGACAGGCGACAGGAACTGGCTGTTCTGCATTGAGTCGCCGGCTCCGCCTTTGGGAGGGAACAACGTCGGCCCAAAGCGCATGTCCTCGCTGCGCAATTGGCGGATGTGGGATGGCCGCGACGCGGCGTCTGAGCTGGAGCGCATCAAGTTCGCCGGCGGGTGGGGCGATAGGAAAACATTGTCGAGTCTCGCCGAGTCTGGTGGGGCCCTCAAGGGAAATGAGGGATTTAGTTGGCCTTGCGTGGTGGTGTGCGAGCGAAACGGGCTGCGTCGCCGGATTGCCGCATCTTCCGTCAGGAGCAGTGGCGAGTCTGCGCGGATGTCCTCATTGCGTGATTGGTCCCATTGTCGAACGTGTTGCGGTCCTACAGCGCCGTCGGATTTGGAATGTCGGTGCCTGCGGATCGATGGAGACAACTCCAGAGGCCAAGACCGGGGCAACCCGCTGAGCATAAAGTCGTTTGCCCCGCCCTCGGGCGGGAACAGCGTCGACCTCGAGCGGATGTCCTCGCCCCGGAATTGGTGGGTGCGCGACGGCCGTAACGCACTTTCTGATCTGGAGCGACGCAAGCCCGTCTCGAGCGCCAGGAAACCGTTGTCGAGCCCTGCTGAGTTAGGCGTTGGCACCCGCGTGATAGTGTGCGGGCCGAACGAGCTGCAGCTCTGGCTGCTGATCGGACTGCCCATCATCCCACCGGGGAAGAGGTAGTCTGAGTTGGTGCGATCGTGTGGGTTGTCATCCTCGAACAACTGGGGGATTTCAATGCTGGGGGGCGACTGTATGCGTATTGACGAGATGGAGGATTCCCTGCTGTGGGTCTTGCTATCTCCGCCGCTTCCATAATCACTGTTGTTGCGCGGGACGGGGGAAACCTGGGTGAGGTCGTGGGGGTCTGGCATGGAGCCATTGTCTGACTGCGAACGCTCGTATGCGAATAGATCGTACTCTGGACCGGTTGGCGACCCCCATTCGCGGACGAAGTCAGAATAGGAGGAAAAATGCGCTCTACGAGGGTCATGGGAGGATGGAGGGTTCCAGGCCAAATCCTGGGTGTCGAGCTGGATGCAGAAATTGCCCGCAGAGTGTGGTTGAAGGTCTCTTTCGGCTGTTTCGTTCCGGTCCTGCTCCTCTGCCGGCTCCGCTGAAGATATCTCGTGAAGGTCTCTCTGGGAGAGAAGTGTCGGGCCATTTGTAATATGACCGGAAACAGGGCGCTGTTCTTCCACAGTCATTGTCGCAATATTACGCAACGCCGTGGTATGTGATTTGGCCCTCAAGAAAACCACACCTGCATACAGTCAATTCTGGGATATATCATCAATGTTGGAAGGACTAACCGTCCTCTTCCAGTATTTCGAAGCGATCAAAGATGGCTTGCTCCAATTCCGAGGAAGATTTCCCTGGCGTTTGGATGCCATCCTGTTTAAATTTAGAAGAATGAAAAGGAGTAAGACCAATGAGACACACGTCTTTGAAGACATCGCGCCAGTCGTCGTCATGAGTTATCACAACCGTTGCTTGAGGAGCCTAGTGATCGGTTTAGTATCGATGCGTGAGTGGATATGAATCCGCAACACCTCGCGAAAAATGCGCTCATGAATTATTCGTGAGGGGTGGATGATCTTAAAAGAAAGTTCAGTACGGCGACGCCAAGTTAATTATGGGTACCTTGGGGACGGGAAAGGCATCAGTTACAATACCATTACCAAGAGTGGGTAGGGGCCCAGTGGATTGTCTCCCTCCGTTATATGCACCACTAGTACCTCCGCTGAAGATGGACCAAGGGAATGAAGATCCCTGAGACCCATACGGTACAAAACCTCGACCCGACTTGTCCAGAAAAGTCGACGAGTCCACTAGCTGGCAAACTTCGACCCCAAAGAGCGTTTGCCAGATTCCTTTGCTGACAGAAATCGCAAAGGCGTGGATGAAGGTTGTCTGATTGAGAGGCGTTCCGACGGGCGGCGAATCGGCATGCTTGCGGTGGCAACGGGGGCCTTGCCAGCGGTACTTGTGGCCATTATCTGCATCCGTTGTCGGTCTAAACAAGAGCTGAAACTCGAGCGAAACATCGTGGAAAGAGGCCATGCCCCACGATTGGGCCTTTTCGCATCCAGTGACTAGGTAGAGGTTGCCGTTCACTAGTCCGCGTCCTCTCGTTCCGTTGACGTATCTGTACCAACTTTCGGCATATTTCGCTGCATATCGTCGCATACTTTCTAGGTTTTCGAGCTTCTCCAGGTGTGCGCCATGAGGCAAGGTCAGAACAGCTCCAGTGGGCTCTCGACAACTGAAAACGAATTCCCCGCCAGGAAACCTGTAGGCACATAAGGATGTTTCTTTTTTTCACTTCGGCACTATTGTGTGGAACTCACTCTGGAGAATCACTGTTGCTCTCATCAGTCACAGAAGGACTGGAGACATAATTTCCGGGGCTAAAATCATAGTGGGTGACATCGATTGGGTCGTAAGGCGATAGTGGAACGAAATCCTCAGGAACATTCGCATTGATGGGATGGCCTGCAGGGAGGTATATGTTAAAGAAGAAGTCGAAACATCCTTCTGAGGTGACTCGACCGACGTCACCTATGGCAACGCCCTTCATTCGATACTCGGCAGAAAGATTGAGTTGAGGTCCGGGGACATACAGAGGGAATCCACGGCCCTGGCGTAGGAGCTGGCCACAATAATTCCCGCTCTCCGAATAACCTGTGGCCTGAAGTGAAGGCGTTACGACTGGGAAACATCTGTGATGAGCAAAGTAGGAAAGTAGGAGTGATAATCAAGCGCACCGTGGATCCGCCTTGCTCCCATTCCTGAAGGGGACAACTGGGAGCTGGCTCCTTCAGCCTGAGACCGGCCAGATAGCCCGGCATCCACTGTTAGTCGGTCGATCACAAATTGCATGCCCCCGAAACTTGGACCCTGTCCACCACCTCCACCCCCGCCCTGTCCGCCACCCGCTCCACCAGTGCCCCCTACGCCTCCTACGCGTAATCAGTAATAATGTGCGTGCTGTGACCAGGCTTCCCTCGCACCATAGATTTCAACTTTCGGGGATTCGCCTGCCGGGCGCTGCATGGCCGTAGGAGTCGTTGTAACTTGTTATCGCTGCGGGGCAGGAGAGGTCGAGGCGTGAGGGAAGTGCAGGTGGATGCTATTAAATGTCGGGTGGCCATCATGACTCTAATATCAACCCCATGGATTGACAGAGTCTTTTTTTACTTCCACAGCAGCTCCCAGTCGACGCTTCAGGGTTAAAGCTTCAAATTCACGCCCAGCCTAAGACGCTGGAGCAGTGCTTGGAATCAAGAGAAAATTTTGCCGTCTGTTTTCCACGCAATATGGCCCATACGGTCGTACCATCGCAAAAGCATATCGACGAAAAGGACTCGGAGATTGTGGGAGTGACAGCTAACTGCGGAACCCTATCCACAGCTGTGCGCGAAGCCGTAAGCGACAACACTGGCAGGCGCATTTAGAAGGGCTGTAAGGTTTTGCAGTATTAGCTGGAAACAAAGTCTTCAAAAAAGACTTGAAAGTGTGAAGATCAGGGACGGCCTACAGTTTGCTGGCGGCGATAAGATTCAATCGGTACGTGAGCGCCAGTTAGATTTGGCCGAGTAGACGAAAAATCGCGGTGCGTCACAAAACTTGCACGTAGTGGGATTGTGGCTAGATGTAGGGTAAGAAAGGTTGTTAATTACAACAACCAGATCATACTCAACCTCAGGCCTCAGGCTCTGATCGCGGAACGGTGGTGTTAGTAGCCATTCATCGGATATTCCTCCATGCCACGCCAAGTGAGAAGGAAGGAACCTCTGTACAGCCACACGACGACCTGAGACAAATCTTGCCACTGTTTTTCGTTCCCGTTTGGCTGGCAAGTATTGCATTATAGACAGTAGTACAAACTACAGCACCCTCCTCATTTTATCTTGTAAGCTTGTATGGACGGCCATCGGGATCGAGGAAAGGAAGGACAAGAAAGAAAGAAAGACAGGCGAGGGGAGGAGGGAGGGTGAAGACGAAGAGCGAGGAAGAAGGAAAAGTTTATCGAAGTCGGCACCATATACTTAGTAGGAAGACGAGCGAAAAAGGAGGGACGCTATCAGGAATGAGGAACGAAGAACGAAAAAGACATTATCGAAATGTGAGTATGGTATAAAATAGTGTGCCAGAGAGGCAAGAGAGAGACGGATGAGATAATAATGTCCAGGGAGATGTGCGGTGAGAAATATACAGACAGACAAGAACGATGAACCGACCGAGACCGAAGGAAGAACGAAGGGAAGGAAGAAGAAATAGCACTGGACACGGGCACGACGAGAGCAGGACGAGAGCGACTTATACGTGGGGCGGATGATGGCGAGGGAGGACGAGACAGGGAGGGAGGCGCAGGGGGGCGTCGAGGACGAAAGTTCTTCACAGCGCAACCCCGATCCGGCGGCAGTGAGTCTTGGTAGCTCCGAGTACTATACGAGCGCATGCCCCCCGCGTCCGGCAGCCCCGCCCCCGCACCCGAAAGTCCCATATCCACGCCTTCGCCTCCACCGTCCGTTGACTGTCTGCGCCGCCTCTCGAATGCAATGCATCCCATAGGATCTGCAATCAAGTCGGAGGAAGATAGAGTGACTATTCGGCGCAACCGTCCTCGCGAATTGCTTATTATACCCATCCCATGTAAATGGTCTATTATTCGTATGCAGCCGCCCATGCTGCTTGCAATCACGCTGCCGTCCAAACCCACAGGAACGAGTTCTCCTCATTGTGGCTCCGGATGTGTCCCTTGATATTGATATTAAAGCTCTGCGTGTACGTGCTTCCCCAGGCCGGGACAGGCAGATGAACGTCACCTCCTGCTTGCGCCGGCTGTGACCGCAATCAGAGTCACATCCTTCGACCCGTTAGAAAAACGGCACCTTCGTAGATTTGAATTTGTAAGTAATATATCAATGTAGATTTAAAACTAACCATCCTTTTCCGACACTTGGAAACGATCGAATACTGCTTGCTAAAATTCCGACGAGTGTACCGCCATTTGCGTGGCATCCTTGTAACATTGAAAGGATATAATGAAGGAAGACCAGTGGACATACATCTTTTAATACATCGCGCCAGTCGTCGTCATGAGTGATCACAACTCTTGCGTGGGGAGCCTGGTGATTGGTTTAGTACCAATGGGTGAGTGGACATTGATCCGCAGTACCTCCCGAAAGATGCGCTCGTGAATTGCTCGTGAAGGGTGGATGACCTTGAGAAAAAGTTTAGTACGGCGGACGGTAAGTGAATTTTGCGTACCTTGGGGATGGGAAAGGCGTCAGTTACAATACCCAGCCTAGTAGATTGTCTCCACCAGCTGTATACACTATTGATAGCTCCGGTGACGATGGACCACAGGAATGAAGATTCCTGAGACTCATACGGGGACTTGTCCAAAAAGACTGACGAGTCCTGGCGAACTTTGACCCCGAACCCCTTCTCCCATATTATTTGTCCGACAGAAATGCGCAGGGCGTGGATGAAGATCGTGTGATTGGGGGGAGTTCCGACCGGTGGCGAATCCGCATGCTTGCATTCGTAATATTCGGTGTCGCCTTGCCAGCGGTATCTGTATCCTTCGTCTTCCCCTCGTGTCGGTCTAAACGAGAGCTGGAAAGGGCCTTGGAGCGAGGCGTTTTCGAAGGTAGCCATGCCCCACGATTGAGCCTTTTCGCTTCCCGTGATCAGATCAAGTTCGCCGTTCTCAATGCCACGCTCTCTCCTAGCATTGAAGTATTTGTACCAGCTTTCAGCATGTTTCGTTGCATATTGTCGCATGCTTGCCAGATTTAGGAGGATCTCGAGGTGTGAGCCCTGATGCAGACACAAGACAGCTCCGTTCGGTCCCATACAATTGAAACCGAATATCCCGCCGGGAAAGCTTTATGAAGTAAGATGAATCTTGTTCGAAACTGATATATGGGACTCACTTGCAAGGACCACTGGAAATAGAAGCAACGGAAGGGCTAGAGACAAAATCCCCGGGCTCATAGTCGAGTTGTTCGACATCGACGGGCTTGTAAGGCGGTAACGGAACGAAGGCTTCAGGGCCATTTGCATTGATAGGGTGATCTGCGGGAAGGTAGATGTTGAAGAAAAAGTCGAAGCTTCCTTCTGGGGTGACTTGACCGACGTCACCTATGGCGATACCCCGTCTTCGGTACTCTGGAGGAAGATGGGCCTGAGGTCCAGGGACATACAGAGGGAAGCCTCCGCCCTGGTGTGACAGCTCACTGCAATAGGTTTCGCTCCCAGTCTGAAAAGATGACCATGAGTGGCAACGAATCGCATCGCATTGTTGTATAGCACACACCGTTTCAGATGTATTCGGCGGCCGCGATGGGAGCATCCCAGCAGTAATGGGGTACGGGACCGGCGGTTGTGCGGTCAGATTGCCTTGCACATGGGTGAATAGCGATCGGTCTGCCATGAAGGGACGTGGAGGCGCTTTGTTTCTTGTTTGGGAAAGACTGCGAGAAAATTGAGTTCCAGAACGTTCATGCCTTTGAGGTTGCGTACCTCTGTGCAACCGGGGGAGATGTGCGTTCGTGTTCCATGACCGAGTGCTGGTACTGAGTCGAGGTGTGAGGGAAGTGTGCGCCGCAGTGTGAAGCGGTAAGGGGCGATTATAATTCCAATATGGTGATCGTGGATGAATTGGCAGAGGCTTTGTTTACAACAGCGACTACACGCTTCAACTTCGCGCCACTTCGGCAGTGTTCCAAGGAAAGAGCAGGTGTTGCTGGCTATTTTCCGCACAATGGACCATGACAGTCCAAGTCGCCGACTCCGAGACTCGCCGATATCGAAGGAGCCCGAGATTTGTGGGACTGAAAGTGAGTTGAAAAATACTTCAAGGCGTGGAGAACAACCATGAAGACGGCGGGCCAGTAGTGTTGGTCAAGCGTTGTGCACGCTGGTCGCTCGACAAGAACATCTGCACAGCCACATAAGCCGCCACATGAGACGGTATCAAAGGCCTGCTTTCTTTCTTTCCCATTTGGCTGGCAAGTATTGTATTATAGACATTCATCCCGGACTCGGAACCAATACACAGTGAATAAGTAGTACAGTACAAAACTGCAGCACCCTCCTCTTCTTCGCTTCTCTTCTTCTTTGTGTGCGGATGGATGGACGGTTTGTAGATACAGGGAGATTGGAATAGAATGGAAGGGCAGGAAATAAGGAAAGATAACGGCGAACCCGAGCTCTAGCTCGACCCGGAGACAGAGAGGGCGGTGGGGTGAGGAGAAGAGGAGGAAGGGCAAGAAGAGGAGGCGGGGAGAGCGAGGAGAAAGAGGAAGTGAAATTCTATCCAAGAAAGTCATACAACAATAGATAGCAGGAAGAGCGAAACGTGAGGAACGAAGAGGGAAAAGGCATCATTGAAACGTGGCTATGGTATAAAGCAGTGTGCAAGACAAGACAGATGAGATGGTGATGTCCGGGGAGATGTGCGGAGAGAAATAGTGTATAGGATACAGACAAGAGATGGGACGGGACGAGATGAGATGGGACCGAGAGAAGGAAGGAAGGACGGGGGGAGAGGGAAGAAAAGAGGGAGCAATGGGAGATAGCACTGGACATGAGCACGACGAGGAGAGCGATTTATACGTGGGGCGGATATGGCGGGGGAGGCGACGAGACAGGGAGACAGGCAGGTTTAGGGAAGAACGTTCGTCACAGCGCAACACCGCTCATATTCGCCCACGGATCCTCCGTCTTGGCCATCCCCGGCATCCTCAACGCTGGTGGCGGCGGCGGATCAGGCGAGCCGGGGTAGCTCCCCGTGCTGTACGAACGCGCGCGGCCCCTGGTGCCCCCCGCATCCGGCATCAACCCTGCCCCCGAAAAGTCTGGCATCTGCCCATTCGCCTCCAGCGTCCGTTGACACTCCGCGCCGCCTTCCGAACGCACTGCATAGCACCGTCAGGATCTGCAGTCAAGTCGATGGAAGACAGAAATGACTCACAATGCCTATTCAGCGCATCCATCCTCGCAAACTGCTTATTACACCCATCGCAGGTAAACGGCCGATAGTTCGTATGCAGCTGCTCATGCCGCTTGCAATCGTGCTGCCGCGCAAACCCCTTGCCGCACCCAGGCCACTTGCATAGGAACGGCTTCTCCTCGTTGTGGCTCCGAATGTGTCCCTTGAGATTGAAGCTCCGCGTGAACGTGCTCCCGCACCCCGGGACGGGGCAGATGAACGTCGCCTCCTGCTTGCGCCGGTTGTGCGACGCCTTGCTCGTGCGCACCGTCGTCACGTTCTGCTTCGAGACTACAATTGGTGCGGTGCCGTCGCCGACTTCTGGGAGGTCGGTGTAGTGCAGGGATGGGGACACGTTGGGGCTGGGATACGGAGAGGGCCGCGTCGAAGACGCCGCGCTCCACTGCGAGCCACCGCTGACCCCGCCCCGCTCACTGCGCAAGGATCCGCCACTCGCACTGCGGTAGTGCCGGTGCTGCCCGCGGATCGACGGCGGCGGCTCGACAGGCGACAAGAATTGGTTGTTGTTCCGCATGAAGTCGCTGGGGCCTTCGCGCGGGAACATCGTCGACCCCGAGCGAATATCCTCGCTGTGTGACTGCCGGACGTGCGATGGCCGTGCAGTATCGGATTTGGAGCGTCGTAGGCCCGTATCGGGCGACAGGAATCCGTTGTCAAGCCCCGCCGAGCCAGGAGAAGAGCCAAAGGAGAAGCTGTTTAGCTGCGCTTGTGCGGTCGTGTGCGAGCCAAATGAGCTGCGATGGGGACTGCCGCCCGTGGGGTCGAAGCGTCGCTGCTGCGGGGGGACGACCTCGTTCATCGACACCGTGTCGTCGAGTGCCGAGCCGATGTTGCCCATGTGTTCCATGAAGTTGTTGGCGCCGTCCCACGAAGGCGGGTCAAGGGAGTTGTCGGAGCTGCTGCGTGGTCTGAGGGTGCCAGGGAAGAGGAAGGGAGAGTTGGAGCCACTGCTGTTGCGCTGGTGCCCTGAGGTATTATGAGGGTTTGGCACTGAAGCAGTATCATGGCTGTTAAAGTCGTAATTAGTCTGATCAGCACGATATTCATCCTGCTGTGGCGATGGCTTCCACGTTTGCTGGGACTGGGTCCCGTTGAGTGATGCACCTGCGAAAGAAAAAAAATTGATGAAAATCCGAGGATATCGGGACTTTACGGGAAGTGACTCACCCTGGTGCAGCGTGTCGAGACTGGTCTGAAAGGGAACGGCGGTGGAGGCAGCACCACCTCCACTCACGGGTGTTGCTGGCACGATGTGAAGACGAGGGCCGAGCCCATCGCCTTCGGGGGCATTGATTGTCGGCGGGGCAAAGGTGGAAGTGGGGTTACCACCTGAATTATCGGGCATGAGCAGCCGAGGTGGTGACTGGGCCTTCTGGAAATTGGGTGAGGAGGGCCGATCGCGGGGGAGGGGCTCCGTGCCCCAGTTTGGAGATCGGAACGTGAGATTGTCGAATGCCTGGGCGACGTTCATACGCGGAGAGGACTGGATGTGGTTTGACGAGATGGAAGAAGCCCTGCTACGCCGCTTGCCTTCCTCACCACTGTCGCCGCCGCCGTTACTCGAGGGTGAGCTGTAATCGTAGGAGACACTACGGTGATCGGGACCTGTGCCTACAGGAACAGAGGAAATCTGTGCGTGATCGTAAGGACCAGGGATGTAGTCGGTGTCGTTGAACATGAGCAAAGAAGAAGACTGTGGCGGGTCGTATTCCGATGGATCGTAATCTGGGACGGCTATTCCGCCTGCTGGCTCGTCCTCAAAGAGCGCAAAAGAGTCCTGTTCGGCTGAGAAACTGAGCTCCGAGTGGTTCGAGTAGGGAGAGTTGTGGTAAGAGCCGTTGTAAGACGGGGTGTGGGGGAACTGGGGACTGCCAAGATTGAAACTCTGGTCGAGTTGAATGTGGAAATTGTCGTCAGCATCGGCTATATAGTCGCGGTCCTGATGCTTGGGATCCATACTGTACTGCCTCGCAGCTCAAAGTAGACGAGACAAGGATGCGGTGTACAAGAAGAGGAATGCGTTTATCGCTGTATGCCGCTGTTGTCCTGCTCCCTGAAACATCAACCCCGCTGTTTGTCTTCCCGTCGCCCTGCAACCATCACTCCTGTCTGCTTTCTCTCTCTCACACCCTCTTTTTCTGAATGTTCAATGCGTTTTCTTGCTCTCTAACTCGACCCTGCGCACCGCCTTACTTCCGCTACACAGCCTCGCCATTTTAGTTTTCACAGTGGCTGTGGTAGGATCCTGAGGCAGTGTCTCACTCTCTCCGTCGTATTGTTTCGCTTCAATCTTATCATGCGTGGTCCTCCGCATGAAATCACCTTCAGTCAGTCTCCTAGGCTCGTCTCGTCGCGATTTCAACGATTTCGGGTCCGTCTGGCAACAAATGCGCGAATCCAACCCGAATCCCCTGGATCGTCGCGATGTTCTCTTGTCTTTGCTTGCCCCGCGGAGTCAATCACGCATCTTGATCTCTCTTTCATCACAGCGCCATCACCCCTCCAACCCAAAATAGCAGCAGATACCAGCCAGTGTTCTTTTAACGTTGGGTACCATATGCATTGGCCACGGCAATCGTTTACAATGCTGCGGTCCTCTGTCCAGTGTCCTTGTGCTCGTTCTTCCTGTAAGTACTTACATAAGTACAATACATTCTCCGCCAGCTGACACATCCAATTCTCGGTGCCAACACCCCACCGACAGTCAACTACCGACGCTAGCGCGATTTGGCTTTATTTTTTTTCAAATTTTATTTGTTCGAGAAACGTCTCCCGGCGTTTCAACCACTTGCAATCTCCGAAAAAGTGAGTTTCTAAGCACCCGTCTTGACTATTTGTTATATCATCCACACATATGGCCGTGAATAATTCTATTCTCAGCTTTCAATTAACGCCAAGTAATCTAATCAAAGCCTCCGCGGTCGCCCATTAAACGCATGTGGCTTCTACATACCTGGATTTGCCCGTCAACTAATAATCAACGCAACGGTCCACACGGCAGAGGCAATCAGCATCGCGTCGCGTCCCTATCAAACCACTCGAAGCAATTACTTTGGACTCCTCGGCTGGCAATAAACACGAACTACAGTAAATAATCGTCTACGTCGATCGCGGGACGTCAAGACGGTCCATCACCGCAAGTTCAGTTCCCAACTTTGTTGCCAGCTGTTGGCGCTCCTGGGTCCATTGAATTACTCCGTCACACACAGTCTAGATCTATCAGTCTTTATCCAGACGTCTAGGACGAGCTCCAACACGCTCCGACTCAACTGCGCCCTAATCATGACACGCCAAGAACGTCTATGGCTAAGTACGTCTAGGAACTACGGCTGGGCGATTCGATTCAGGCGCGCATGTACGTCGACAGATATCATGAAAAGGCACGCTGAATCACGCGTGCAGAGACGATTTACTGATCGAGCAAGCCGATTTCTAAAATTCCATCCATCCCGACGTGTGCGCGTGCGCTTGATTCGGTCGTTCAAGCAGACTCAGCGGCATGGAGACTGGAGAGTTGTCGCCACAAATTTAAACGGACGGATATAGTACGCAATTGACCCTGATCATGATTGCTTTTTCAGAAGTCTGACTGTGAATCTCGATAAGTTACAGGCTGCATCTGTTGTACTTCGCGTGCTTTATGAAAGTTGTCAATAATGACGGCGATCCCACTCAATCAACCTTCTCTTCCCCCGCCCTGACAGGCGGATCTGAAGTCCGGACGCTGATTATGATTGGATCTGCCACTCACTTAAGTTTTAACCTGTTTTAACCCACATGGGACAGATCTACAGATGGACGGAACGGACGTTGAATGCTGTGCGCCCCACCCGAGGATCCCATTAACGACCGGTCATCTCCTCGTCGGATTCGGTCCTCGCAATTACCGGTTTCCGGATCCTACTTATCGTTGGTTGAGTTTTTTTATTTTCAGATGGCGGGTGTTGCTTCCTAGTGTCCGTTTTCCCCGATGGCAGGTTACTTCCGATTACTGTAAGTACTATTCCATATATTCACATTTTCAGACCAGCATTGATGTCGCCAAGTACAGAGTGTGCTAAATCCCTTGGCCTGCGTCAGAGGACCCTTCCTGACAATGAACAAAATTAAACTGCATTGATGGAGTGGCCTGTCAGTCTCGTTATCTCCCTGCTTCACTCCTGGACTGGAACACGATCGACCTTGAAGGGTACTTGGCTATCATCCTACCTTATGGATGTCGACTGGAACACGATCCGACTGTTTAATAACGAAGTTGAACTGGTGGGCTTCAAGTTGTTCATCCATCCTGTACAACCTTCAGACTCGGCTAAGTGCTCCACTTTGAAATCTGCTTCCCAGTGAAACCCGCATATGCGTTTCACCTCTGCTAACGCTTAAGCAGCTCTACAAAATTTTAAACCCTTTTACTGTGTAGTGGACCTGCGACTCTTATGATATCGCTGCGGATTGATCGTCGGCTGACCAGACTCTTGGCCCCAGTTACGGTAGGCGGGATGGTCGAGGTTGAATTTGGCATTTCGACGTTTTGACATCGGCATTCCGTTGCCGTGACCTCGGGTAACACCTCTATGACTGTGGCCAAATAAGGGGAGGAAATGGTCCAGAGAGCATTGCTAGAGCTCTGAGAGCCACCTAACAACTGTGGAATATCTCAAACTGTCCTAATTCACAAGCTATCCAAATCCCGCCAGTGCCCCTGTCCTATTTCGGAAGTGCGCTGACTTCACTTTTGCACCTTTACTACGACCATGCCGTCCCTCCCAGTATTCACGTGATTACTTAACCACGTAACCTCTGGAACAGCACAAATCTGGACCCACACCAGACGAAATTCTTTGCAAAGATCCCCAGATCCAATATTCCTCTGCCAAACTCGGGCAACTAATTTCATTTGAGCCTTCTTGGGCATAGTTGTATGTATTCTCCCTAATAGCCAAAATTTGTTCAAATTAAGTGTGTATCGGTGCTCTTCATGCAGAAATCGCGGTGCTTCCAAAATAGGACAGGGGCATTGATGGGAAACTTGATGCCTATATTGTGGTCGACTGCGCTGCTTAAAAAATATAAACTCAACAGAAATGTATTCCGACCATAGAGGTGGTGCGATTTATGTTCCAAGACAATCTTGAAATTTGAGCTGAGATGAAATTTCGCGAAGTTCAAAACAGCCTCGGCAACTTCCGTTCTCCGCTTCGCTGTCAGTTTTTGATCGAGTGGAATCAAAACCCAGGATCGGTGCTGCGCTGGGTTGGGCCTACCCTTGGACAACTACTCCAGGTGGTTTCACGCCATCTATTCAAGTTATGAATCACCTTTGAGTGCGACCAGCGAAGCTCAATTCAGATAGGGGTTGATCAGTTCCATGAATCACGGCAACGGAATGCCGATGTCAAAACGTCGAAATGCCAAATTCAACCTCGACCATCCCGCCTACCGTACCCAGTTTAAACCCAAGACCAAAATTAAAACGCGTTGACGGGAGCGCCCACCTGTCCGCTGTCTCGCTCCCTATCATTGATGCAAGCACTCACTCCGCACAGTTCAAGCGGGACTGGAACACGATCGGACTCGTGAACCCAGCCGCCGGTTGTCTATCATCCTGCCTTTTGAACGTCAATGGGGCTGGAACGCGATCCGCCTCCTTGGTTGAGTTGATGTACATACTTATTCATTCATCCTGTCGGACCTTCAACGCTTCAATTTGTGAAGTTTCGATTTTGCGAAATGCTCTTTGCCTGTCGAGTTGAAAAGTGCAACTGCGAATTGTGTTCATCGTTTTCCCTTTATCGTTTGGAACTCAACTCGTCTTGCCGAGCACCTGGTAAGTAAGGAGGAAGCCTCGCGACTAATGCGCTTTCGAGTTCACAGCCCATTTACACCCACCCCGCAAATATAGAGCCCTTCTCGCGCCTGATGATGATTACCAACCTTCTGTGGAATAAGGGACGCACGCAAGCCCGCATGAACTCCGTAGCAAAAAAGTCCACTCAAAGATGTCGGTCAGCCGGAGACTGGAGCTCAATTCGAACATTTATTGAAACTTGCTTGCCCGAGAAAGAGTTGCTATTTAGCCTGCTTGCACCTGGGGTCAAGGTATTCTGGCCGGTACCGCGGTCCTCTCCAGCCATTTAAATCACATCTCAACTACGTCGAGCCGCCTATAAGTATTTGAGTTTCGAGCCCGCCTGCATTGAAAAACGTTCAAATTTTGAACACCAGACCAATGGCCACCCGAGGATGCTTACCAACCGCCTGAGAGACGTCTCAACCCAAGACTGTTCGGAATGTTCCCCAGGTCGGTCGTCATAGGAGTCGGAACCCATGGTTTATCTTCTCCGAGTCCCTGATTACAGCTCGTTGCTTGTTTTGACAGCCAATCACAAAATACCAAAGGTCCTCGCTCCAGTCACACCCCACTACAAGCTCCACTTGGAGTCTGTCAGCGCCGGACAATTCGCGGAATGAACTTATGTGTGTTGTGGATGGCCTCCTAGAGCGAAGATTTGGTATTACATTTCCGGGTTCTGCGGGTACAAATGGGCAAGTCAACGCACTTGAAAAACAAGCAGCTTGAAGAATATTCCCAACCTCTCCGGACGGGAAATTGGAGTTCAGTTAAAGGTCTCAGCCACTTACCGATGGTCTTCCGACCACGATACCAGCCACTTGTACAGCACCAAGGATGCATAATGCTTGACCGGAGGATTTGACGTCTTGCATGGTTGAGGGACTCGGAGGCTTGTTCGTACCTGATGATTCACCTGTACAAGATGCCTCGGCGCATTCGCGGATGAATGTTCCGGAATCTGACTGCAGCCAGCCTAAGGAGTCTGACACTGGCCATGGAAAACGCGTACATTTCGTAGCATAATGGCGACTGAAGATTCGATTTCGGAGACACTATGTAATCGCTGAGGAATTTGTGGGTGGAGCAATAAAACCTGTCGCGTCAATTTAACGGCGAAAATGGCTCGACCCTTCTTTGTGGCTTGAAGCTTCGAGTGTTCAAGTTGTTCTAATCAGTTGAACGACGCAGGTTTGATTGGGAGATCTCCGTGATACTTAGATCTGACTCACTCACAGGAACAGTTTGAGGCGATGAAGGTCAGAGCCTCAGAAAGCGTCAGACCGTCCTGAGATCCCATGCGACTGTGGTGGAAAGGTCGAAACCCAGTGCCAGTCGGCAGTGTGGCTCTGAGTTTCGTCCTCCGCTAAATGGAGCGTCTCGCCGATGAAGGAGAGCGTTACATAACGTTCAGGTGCATGAGATGGACGGAACAAGTTTATCAACGAAAGAGCGGGAACGAACCAGGTCTGGAAGGCGCGGTCCCGTTAAGTAAGAAATGAGGTTAGAGGGGATGTGACCGTGACTGATGTGACTCTCACGCGTTCTTTTCCATTCTTATTAGGCAAGCCCAAATACTATGGACCATCGTGAGCCTCCAGCTTTTCCCGAATGCCAGCCTGTCTAGTTTTTGTTATTGGCTCCTTGTAAGTACTAGTAACGTGCATGAAGTTTTTGAAGTTGTTTTCGACGTTTTCGTTGCTCAGAAATTCAAATAGAAAGCGGACTGGCCCGGCGAAGACTCGGACTCTCTCCGAAACGAATCGTTCAGGCTATGAGATTGAAAACTCCGTGCCGTTCCTCAATTTTCGCCACACTTCGACTTCGAGTAGTGACGTCACCAGTGGCACAGCCCCGTTCGGCATAGCAACATTCAAGGACCTTGCTTCCAACACTCACCTTGCACCCACCGTCGCAGTGCCATTGTGGTGACCTGCTAACTCCTTGCGCGCGGTATCACTGTCAGTGCGTGTTTGAATTCTGGCGATGCTTAAAAAATGACCGTCCAAATCAGTCGCGGGGAAAATATCCTTCAAGAACATGGCTTCCATAATGCGCCTGCCCGTCGAAATTCTATCCGAAATATTCCTCCATTGCGGGAAGAAGCAAGACGGCTGCAGGCCACGGCTTGTTGCGACCGTCTGCAGGAAGTGGAGGAACATTGCCTTGGCCACCCCCAACCTTTGGTCCGATGTACGCTTGGCCCAGGAGGAGATCAAAGTGGAAGCCCTACATTCACTTTTGGACCTCCAGCTTCAGCGGTCGGGACAAGTTCCATTGTCCATCGTGTTCTGCGAGCCACGCGACACTACTTCCACGCTACGTCTGTTGCTCGCAGTTTCGCACCGCTGGCAATCTCTCGACCTCTCTATTTTCACCGACAGCCAGCAAGAACTGATCCAGACTTCCACCAACCACTTCCCAGTCTTGGAAAAACTCACAATACGAATCGTCCCGTCGTTGGAACTTGGAAACCTTTTCCGTCCTCTTCCGCTGCTCCGAGAACTCGAGCTGAGTTGGCTGAATTGTCCTATTCCATCAACACTTCCATGGTCGCGACTCACGAAAGTCACCCTACGCGATGCTTCGGTGGTGGTGGCGCTTGACGTCCTCCATTCTGCGCCAAACATCACCGAACTTTGGCTTCACTACTGCTATTCAGACGACGGGGATTGCAGAACAATAACTTCCGCTATTCGTTCCTTAAAAATTTCGCACTGTAGGACGGGATTTTGTAGAGACTTCTTGGGCCACCTCACGCTCCCCCACCTGCAGGAGCTAGTCCTCGACTGCCCTGACAGCGGTGCTGTCACTTCACTTTTCACTGGAGCCTCTTTCTCGATTACTTACCTCAACCTCACGGGCGTCGAGCTTTCCGAACGCGAACTAATCGGCATTCTTCGTTTAACCGATACGGTCGATCACCTCGACATCAACTGGCCATCCGACGTCCATTCGGATACCTTGATGGAGGCATTGACAATTGTCCCTGGTACTAGGCGCCCCCGTCTTCTACCCAAGCTTCGAGTGCTGAGGATCACAGGCGGACTCTCGTGTCACACCGACGTTTTGGTGGCGATGCTCGAAAGTCGACGCCCCGGTCTCCAGCTTGTCGAACTATATTATGCCGGTCGAACATTCTTTTTCGACCGAGCTTTCGACGGACTTCGGAAGGCTGGGATGGAAATTACTGTCCTTCTTGACGGCCCAGTCGATCTTTTCGCAGGATATTCTAGGGAGGATGAATCTCCTAATTAGACGATGTCGCGTCGTTCGCGTCGATGAAAACGAACCGCGAACCGTACCGTTTGGGCAGTTTCTGGCGCAGTTTGGTCGGCGCTCGGCATCGCTTGGTTCGTGCTCGGACTCAAAGGTCATTACTGCCTTCACCTTCACCGGAAAAACATTGTTTCCATTAATGATCAAGAATGCGGCGCTGGTCGCTTCTCCCTAACTTCCTGGTACATAACGGGAGGGCTCCAGCATGATCTCAAAGGTAGAAGCATTGCACCGGGTTCTCCCGTA
The DNA here is from genome assembly GCA_029281435.1 of Mycena haematopus. Lineage (NCBI taxonomy): Eukaryota > Fungi > Basidiomycota > Agaricomycetes > Agaricales > Mycenaceae > Mycena > Mycena haematopus. The sequence continues at coordinate 190,706 of JARJCV010000064.1, forward strand.
TCATGGTCAGTTCCATGCCTGTACGATTGGTCTTTTTTGATGTTTTTCTCAGACACGCCTTCTAAAAAATGTAACCCTCCGGTTTGGTGTTACAATAGTATCGCTACGGCGTTCCGCTTGGTCACCCGAGCGGATTTCGAAACCAAGTTGTCATTCTGCGCACTTGGGGAACCTTTGCTTGCGGCGACCGCAATGACACCAACCCTGCTCTTTGCCTTCACCACTCCTGCCATGTGACGAACTGCATGCCTTCACCACTCCTGCCATGTGACGAACTGCAATGCTGCCACAGACTGAGATGAGCACAGATGGGAAGCTCTAGAAGTTCGACCATTAGCGCGCAATCATCCGTGTCGCCTCCTACTCGGTTTGAGAGTCTTTTTGGGTAGAACTCGTCTCCTGACCTTTGTTTCGTTCTCTCTTTCCAGAACTCGGCATCCACGAGCCGGATGGTTTTCGGGGTAGCGATTACGAACGCCTTCTGCAGCTGAAGAATAAATAACGATACCTGGTAGCTTTTATGTTAACCAACCATTCAGCGATCCTGCGCATATTCTCGATTGTTGGCAATGTGGTATGAACCCGTTTCTCGGCTCAAATCACATAGGACTTACTGGCCCCATATTTTTAGTTGGCTGGGAACTTTCTTCGCCCCGATTCTCGTGTTACTTGTGAAGTTTTGGTAACAGTACACTCACTTCCTCGTATATTCTTCCTCTTATTCGTTATTTACCTTCAACATTGATAATTTTGTTCTGAAGAGTCAATGGAACCATTCTCATCCGTTGAACGGTCGAATCTCAGCGAGATTTCTTGAACCTTCGGGCTCCGCGGTCGCCGGTTTGAGATCGATGGGAATCAAGTCGGCTACGCATAACCCGGCCCAATTTTTTCCTGGGTGCGCGACCGCCCAGCGTCGTTGAGTTGAATTCGACCGCGCGGTGCCGCAAAAATGTCTCACATCGGAGGCAGTACCCGGCTAAATATTTATAGTATATTCTGGCGCGGTCCCGTAAAGTCGGAGGCTTCAGATGGACCTAACTCAAACACAGTGCAGCGAGAAAGGGTCCAGGTGAAATCGGGACTTCCTCTGACCCAGCATTACACGCCAATAGACGCCCCATGAAATGAAGGTAATGAAATAGGGCTCAGTGCCAAATGTAACAGGGACCGAGGGGTAATTTTCCTCGTCCTTGGTGTGAAATTATTTTACACAGTGCTGACTCACGCCTTGTCCATGGTGAATGCTTCCAAACGGAAAAGACCACGACCCATGTGCACATTGAAAATATTAGACACATGTGCCGCCGACCACAAGACCGTAAAGCACTCTCCTGGGACCGCTTCCATTCAAATTTGTCCGATGTCGATAAAAAAAAAGCTCTCTGTATGAACGCCTCACCATCTTGGATTTAGCCGGCCCCGAGTTCTGGTCTTTCCTATTGTCGAACACCTGCGTTGACCAGTTATCCCCACACCTCTCCACTACCTTGGTTTGGGATCTAGGCACGACCTTGCTATATTCGGCGCAGTTACAGTTCTATAGAAAACAGTGACAACGGACTGAAGGTATATAAGACAGCTTGTTGTTCGTACCCTAATATCCCTCATCTCTAACATGCTATTCAAGGCTGTGTTCTTGGCTCTCATCCCAGCAATCCTCGCGATCGACCATCCCGTCACTGTCGGGGCTAACGGCGGACTCACCTTCGACCCAACTCAAGTCTTTGCTCACGTCGGTGATACAGTTACTTTCACATTGTAGCCCATTGTTTCGTCCTTAACTGTTTGTAACACTCATTGAGTCTCAGCGTCTCTAAAAACCGTGAGCTGCTTAACCATACAACAGCATGTCTTTGATGGTTCAAACACATTCTAGATACATCGACGACCACAACCTTCTCCGGTGCGGTGTGTCCTCCTCCTGCTGGAGGGGTCGGCCCCAATGGATGGGATTCTGGCTTGTTGAGTGAATAACTTTCCCGCCGGCTCTTAGGTTAATCGGATCACATATAGTCTTCCGGTCGTTGGTACCGACACGCCTCAATTCGTGTACACGGTCGTAGACAGAGAGCCTCATTTTGCGGCGTGTATGCAGGGTGCTGGATCTCACTGTCGTGAGTCATAACCCAGTCTCAGAGTGAGAGCCCACTGATCAACCACGGCTAGGGGCCGGAATGACTTTTGCGTTGAATCCAACTGCGTACCTGACCTATGCACAGTTCAACGCGAACGCGGAGGCATCTTGAACAATTGGTAGTGGCGAGAAGACTTCTGGCGTAATTGGTAGTGGCAAAGTTTTGAATTACTTTCATTGTATAAAGAACGCGAAAATCTTCGGGATGAGCCGAAAAGGGTTCATATTCTCTTTCTGTAATGATAGGATGAGGCGATAGAGTGAACCAAGAGGAAGGGCAGCAGGCCAAGATTCAATTCGAACTGGTTGAACCGAGGTTGAACATGATCACGTGGGGGCGTGATGCTCGAATAGAAAGATTCAAATTGGGGACGGGCATTACCCAATCGAGCCGTACTGTACAAGATTTGGCCATGTTTGTTCTCAATTGATTTTGATGATACCATGTTCCAACGAATATCAGTTCTTCCGCACACTTTGGCGACTAGTTTGTGAGAGAAAAAGTGTTCTTTACAACATTTATGGTCTGGCTCAAAAGGAAAATCAGCAAATCCAAACAGAATCGGTCATTTAAGGGAAGCTTCATGAACACCATGTTCCAACTGAACTCTGCATAACAGGAACCCTCAACAAGTATCTATTTATATGACGGACACGAATTGTGGATTATGGCAGCTTGGTCCACCAAGTTTTTCGGCGAAATTGGGCGGTTACCACTGGCGGGAATGTGTGTTGATCTTAATGCTGGTTTCACCTTTGATTAATTGTTTTTGGGGTATCGGGTGAATTCTGAGCCCTGTTTTACCAACATATGACCCAATAGTAGATATTCTGTCAATCTCTATGAAGATAATGAGCATGGTGAAGGTGTTGAGATTTTTGCGCTCAGAAAATGTGCAGTGATCTTAGCACAGCCACAGTTCACCAGCGAAACACAGACAACTAATATCAACGGCTCCATGTATTGCTTAGCTTTTGCAGCCGAAACTCTAGATATTCGGTACTGTAACAATGCTATCTGTTTGAGTTCGGAAAATACCCTCGAAGTTCCGGAGAAAATGCTTGATTGATGAAAAATACACAGAGTCAAGGAGGAACACAGAACAAAATACGAAAAGTGGCCAAAGAGCTTTGTTCTCCAACTCATTTCAAGATGTATTACCCAATTGACTCAAGAGATCTGTGAGGTAGGGAAGATGGTATTAATATTTAAGTTCGAACCTCGATCGGTCCGATCACCAGCCAAATCAAGCAACACGAAAAGTGTAATACCGTCTTCCAATCTATACCAGTCTCTTAGATCTTGCTGAGGCATCTGTAGGAAAGTAGCGTCTCAAGAACGCTATTTGGCCACTTTCTTTGTTATTGTGAGCCGTCGTTAGCCCACGCTGGGTTTGGTGTCAACGAGAGTCAGCCGATGGCGTAGTAAGGTGAACAGATGTGGTAAAGACCAATAGTATTCGGTCAAACTGTAGCTCACGATCAACTAATGCTACAGGATCCCCTGTAATCTATAGCTGATCAGCACACTTGGATCTCCACAGTGTACCGAGCGCAAGTTCTTCCGAAGGCGATAAGGCTTTGTGTAGAATGTATGGGCGAGTAGTCTAGTTCTGGGTCACCTAGTGCTCGCAGGCGCGATCTCGGAGTAGCTCAACGAGAGTGCGCTTTGAAGCACAGGTGAAGGTTTGGTGTGAAAAGTAAGTGTATTCTCTCACGCCGCTCGGCATGACTACATTTACTACAAACATAAGCAACTATGACTACTACTTCATCGAAACTCGTAAATCCTGTTATACGTGCATTGTTAGTCGCGAAAATTCATATAGGTACGTTACAAAGCCCCCCAGGATTGACGAGGAGAGGATTGTAGATCTCCGGAATCCCTATCTCATTCACCATCTTGAAATTCCAATCATTACCGGGAAACGCGCCTTCAAGCATACTCTGTCCTTTTTCGTAGTCGGCTTGCGTAGGAACGTGCTTTGGAGTGAACTGCATCTGTTGTCTAGCTTTGAAGTACCGGATCCATTGCGCTCTCGTCTTCCACTGAGGGTACCCTTGCTTAATCTCTTTTTGAAGATTGTCGAAGATAGCCTTGCAACCGGCAGAGATTATGCCGTGAAAATGGTCACAATTCTTCTCGAGAAGTTCGACTGGCGGCCACAGCCATCGATCACCATCCGGTGTACCGTCGCTCAGACGACCTAAAAGGACATCTATCTCTCCCGGCGATACTTGATCCCGTACGTATTTAACTGGATGAGGACTTCCTTGTCTCCTAACAATCGTCTTGCCTCGGCCAAACTCGGTGACTTGAATAGAAGGACCATCCATGTAACGTCCCACTAGAGTCTCGTCATACGACCTTGCTATCAAACTGACAAAACCTCCTTCCGAAATGAAGCCTACAGCATTATCGCGTTGCATCAACTCCCTCACTCGAGTGTGGTGTCTTCCCAAAGTCGCTACCGCGGTTGGCCCCCAAACAAGCTCGGGCTCCTGATACCCCGGTTCGAAGAGTTCGGTCATTGTAGTTTCTTCTAGCCTTCCCAAACGCGGCTTAATGAATGAATCCACTTCCTCCGATTTGATATAGAGACTGATTGGAACGCAGTAACGGATCATCAAGTTAAGCACTTGACGAATATCCGTCATTCCTTCGATTGCATTCGCAAACGTTCGAGCCCTCAGGTAAGACCTTTTGTCCGTGAAAACCATCACCACCTTGCTGAGATAGCTTTCGTTCCAGACTAGATTCCTGTGCAGATGGGTAGGAGGAATCGATTCAAAGACGCAGACGGCCCATTCCGCAAAACTATTTCTGAATTGTTCCTCTTCCTTCTGACGACGAGCGTTGTAGGAGTCTACGGAAGAAGCTGTATTGGTAAACCCTCCCGGCATGGAAGGACGTTTCGGGGGGAAGGAGACTATAGGGAGCTGTCGGTTTACGCTGCTTGATGAACTGTGTTCGTCCCCAATTCCTCTAAACTCGTCTTCATATCCTCTTTCAGGACTGTAGGACCGATTCGAGTTTAACGAATCTACGCTTCTAGCTCTGGTCTGGCTTCTTCGTCTTTCCTCCCTTCTCCTGCTTGGACTCAAAGAACGAGAAGAACGGCGATGCCCTTCCGCTGCCATCCTTACCCAACGCGAACCTTGTTCCGACGATTTAGGACTCGGGTTATCGGAGACGTTCGTGTGGTTTCGTCCGGTGATGAACGGAGATTGCTCTCTAGTTCTACCGCGTTCAGAATTCAAGGGAGGTCTTCCTCCCCGCTGATTTCCTCGGGAACGGGCACTATAGCCTCCTCTTCCACGTGTATTCTGAGGACGATAACCATGAGAACTATCTGAATCCTGTCCGTTCCTCAAGGGAGGATCCCCGTTTCTGGTCCAAGTCCCATCGTTCCAGCTGAAAATCCTGTAAGGAGTGGGAGCGTTCTTGAATTTCCACATCTCCCGAAGGAGTACTGACGGCTCCTCGTAGAACACGCTTTCATCCGAGGACGACTGAATGGCTCCAAAACTTTCCAAAGGATACCGATGCTCGATGGGTTTGTCGCGGAAATCTGAGTTAATCTTTCCATCCAACGGCTCGGACCTGTAAAAGGTACAAATTCGTCGCCTCCCCGCTCCTGTAAAGATTTTGCATTTAAAAACCTCTGCGTAGACTCTGATCATATTTCTATCCGTGATTCGTCGACTCTTCCAGCCAGGAGCATCAATCACTTTGTAAATATAATCCCCATGGAATACAGTGCAGATTCTCCCGAATTTCTTGCGCACTTGTTCGTACAACAGATGGTCAAATCTGTTCAATTTCGAAAACCATTTGTTGTAGCTCGGCAGGTCCTCTATCTTAATGTCGGCTTCCGGGTCAACACTACGAAGGGTGTCCAGATATTCTTGAATGAGCGACGGATGATAACGGAAGAAACGATCGGAGCGATACTCTTCCTCCGTCCACACTAAATGAACAGGGACGTCTTGGCGAATATAAAATTCCACGTTCATATAGGGCCAATCTCTAGCCAATTTGATCAAATACCCTCGTTTGGGACGAGCTGACAAGCGTAACTCGTTCAAATAATCCGTATCCTCTTCAGATAACGAATCCATCCACGAACTTTCGACTGATATAAACCAAGCTAACCATCCTAAAAAACTGAGGATGTAGCGCTGCGCCCGCACTCCTGCACTCAAAGCTTCTTGCTCTAAGTCGTACCTGCGTTTCAAGGACTCGACCTCAAGTTCTAGAGGCATAGCTCCGACGTGATTGCTTTCATCGTCGGGACCATAGAATGGAGATTTACGCGCTAGCTCGTAGCATATAGCGCGCAGCTTGTTGCCCATCGACTCGCAACTTTCGGCCCAGTCCGGATCTATCTGGAATTCGATTCCTTCCACGTTGGTAGGCCCCATAGCCGCCGATTCCTCCGAATCACTCAGGATGTGCTGTAACAGAGGTATGCCTTCTTCAAAGACAAAAGCTAAAATATCGTCGTCGACTGATGCAGGCGGGGCGGCCGTAGGTATAAATCCGAACCAGTGGCGTTGAAGGTCAAGCCATACTGCATGATGTGCCCAATTCATCTCGAATAGCGCTCCTTTGTGATTCGTGACAAGAGGATACTCTCTAGAATCGACGTGCTCCATAGCTTCAGATGGGATTTCTTCAGGGTTTCCCAACAATGTAACCCAAGTGTAACCAGAGATTTTAGAAATGATAGGGACTCGAACGAATCCCCCAGAGTCGTAGTGAAAGAAGTTAGACATTTTATTCGCGAAAATCAGCAGCACTGGATCCCCAAGTACTTGCTAGACTTTCACCCGTATTCTCGCTACACGATCTCGCGTAACTCAGAACAAGAGTAGCGGTAGTGAGAGTAAAAGACCAAGAGATAGAGGTAGTGGGAAGAAAGAAGAAATAGAGAAAACGTGTTTCCGGGCAGGAGAACACGCCTTGTTCGCTTGGACAGATGACATCGGAAATTCGAATACAAGAAGCCGCTTCGCACTGCCACATTTTTAATTAGGCGCTCGGTCCGAACTTGGCGAAATCACGTAGCGCTTGCGGCGCATTACACAAATCCTTTCTGGATTGCCAAGAATTGTGTTGAGGCCCATAACCCTTCCATCGTACCAGCCACAAGTCCGCCTTTTTCGACTTGTCGTACTTCTTGCCTATAATCTTTTCCACTTCGTATTCTTCCGTGGGCGCTTTAATTCTGGTTTCTGGCATCGTCGTCCTCTGACCTATCTCTGAAGGTGATTCCTTATAAGGCTTCAAGTGATCGAGGCTGAATACTGGAAAACCGGGATACTGATCGCTCATTCTCAATCGGTACGTCTTCGGGTTTAGTCGCTGCATCACTTCGAACGGACCAATCCACCTTTGAACTAATTTAGCGCCCTCTCCTTTGGACTCTATCCATTCCAAAGAATGGGGATTAACCAATACGCGGGCTCCGGATTTGAATTCGGGTACGTCTTTTCTTCCTTTGTCGTATGATTTTGCTTGTCTATCTTGCGCTCGAGCTATCGCTAATCGAGCCGCTTCTCTGTGCACTTGCAACTTCTCCAGATATTGACCAGCTTCTTTTTTCATTGAATAGGACACTGGATCCTTGAATCTCTCTGGGATGAGAAAATCCATCGGGCTCTTTGGCATAAATCCGTACAGCAAGAAGAACGGAGCTGCTCCAGTTGACGCATGCACATTGTTGTTGTAAGCAAACTCAAGAAGCTTGAGCCAGTCCGCCCAATCTGATCTATCCGACGAAACGAAAGCTCTGAGCATAGTTTCCAGTTGTCTATTCGTGTTTTCTGTCTGTCCATCATGCTGTGGGTGGTGTGAGGACGATAAGGACATCTTCGTTCGCAAGGCTGTGGAAACAGCTCTCCAAAAATCCGAGACCCATCTAGGATCACGATCAGCAATAATGCTATCCGGTAATCCAAATCTCGATACAACGTGAGTAACGAACAAATCCGCAAATCCTTCAGAGTTTAACCCCGAGGTTGTAGGAATGAAGTTCGCGTGTTTCGACAATCGGTCCACCACCACCATAATAGCGTTGTAATCTCCGGACCAAGGAAGATTCACTATAAGATCTAGCGATATGGATTCGTATGGCCTTAACGGAATAGGATTCGGAATCAGGTAACCAAAACGCGTAAAGTTCCTGTGCTTGATCTTCTGACATATATCGCAGGTGTCACAGAAGATAGAAATGTCGACTTTCATCCTACTCCAGTAAAATCTCGAACTGATCTTCCACCATAAACGTTCAGGACTTGTATGCGGAGATTCCACAGGACTCTCGTGAGCTTCTCTAATGATCTCCCATTTCATTCCTTCTGGTACACAAAGTCTTGGCTGATAATCTGCATCTCGGAAGAAAAGCAGGCCCTCTTTAGTCCTAAAGAACCTTTGTCCTGGCTTTGCGTTTCCTTCCTCTGCGGAATTATCATTCCAAATCTTGCTGAAAGCTAAGTCTTTCTTATATCCTTCGACGAATCGCTCCAAATAATCCTCGTTCATAGCCACTTGAATGTTGGGAGGAGGATTTACCGCCCCCCAATACTCTTGCGTTGGCTCTAAGGAATCCAGTTGCGTTTCGTCTGCCTCTTTTCCATTATCTATTGTTGACTTTCCTTCATCCTGATCTGTGGCTTCAACTTTCTTACCCTTAAGTGGGGCTGGACGTTTCCTACGAATCTCCAAAACTTTTTCTTGGTTCTCTTTTAACTGTTCACCGATCCGCGTATTATCCCCCCCAGCGTCAGCTCTGGTTCTACTTCTGGTGGTAGCAAACGCTGACGCGAAAGCAGATTCGCTATCTTCTAAACAATTGTCTATCGTCCACGCCAGGAAAGCCTTAGCGGCTGGAGCCTCGTTAAACGCACATTCTTGTGCTTCTGCTAGATCTCCGTCAGTTGAAATGACGTCTCCAGCTTTGTCTAATGGCGAAATGTTTGCTGGAACTGCTCGAGGTAATCGAGACAGTGGATCTACGTTCGAATGGACGCGTCCCGCTCGATGCACGATTTCCAATTTCGGTGCGTATGCCGAAAATATTGCTCCCCAAGCCGCTAAACGGTGATTTGAATTCTCATAGGTCCTCGCCCATTGTAGCGCCGAGTGATCTGTTACTAATAATACTTGTTCTCCTTCAATGAAAGGCTGAAATTTCACGAGCCCCTCCTTGGCCGCTAAAGCTTCGCGTTCTGTTGTGGAGTACCTAGTTTCGGCCCCTTTGAAAGACCGCGACCAGTACACTATCACGCGTTCCACATGGACCACTGTCTCATCTAGCGACTCACCCCATTCGTCTTTATGAGTCGCATCATCCATCTTCGCCGACAAGCTGACCGTCAATTTAGGGACTTCTTCTTTCGCTTCGTACGCTTTCTGTAGTCGAGCGTAAGCGCGGGTGCCTTTCAAGTCTTTGACCTTGATCGGCTGTATTTGTTGTAACGCGGCTCCAGCAGCTTCATCGGACGCATCCGTATACAATCGATACGGTCGTCCTTCGATAGGATGCCCCATTACAGGGGCACGTAGCAACGCATCCTTTACTGACTTGAATGCATACTCTTGTTCCGGACCCCATTCCCAAGTCTTGCCTTTGCATAGCAACTGGAATAGAGGCAAGCAAATATCAGCATAATAAGGAATAAACGTCGAAAAATACACTGCCATTCCTAAGAAGGTTTGTAACTGAGACAGTTTCTTTGGTCTTTCCAAGTCCAAAATAGCTTTGACTTTTTCGAGATGCGTTGATAAACCCAGCCTAGAAACTTTATGACCCAGTAATAGGATCGAAGAATAGAATAGGTGACATTTCGTTGGCGACAAGGTAACTCCAGCATTTTCGATCGCTTCCAAAACTTTATCGAGATGATCGATATGTTCTTCATAGGACTTGGAGTACACCACAACATCGTCGATATAGACCAAGCAAAATAACCACAAGTACGGCGCCAATATTCCTTGCATCAATCTTTGAAAAATCGACGGTCCATTTCTTAGACCGAACGGCATTCGGGCGAATTGAGCCAGGCCTCGGTGCGTCCGGAACACGGTTTTTTCGATATCTTCTCGATCCATTTCCATCTGTGTGAATCCCGCCAACGCGTCAAGAGACGAAAGCACTTGAGCTCCCGATAACGACTGTAGAATCTCAGATTGCCTCGGTATCGGGAATTCGTCGGCTATTGTCACAGCATTCAGCTTACGATAATCGACACAAAATCTTGGTTTTCCGTTCCGATATGCGATTACGACGGGCGCGCTCCATGGACTCACAGAGGGCTCGATCACTCCCAATTCAAACCATTTGTCCAACTGCTCGTCGATCACTCTCCTTTTTTCTGGTGAACTGCTATACATGGGCACCGCAATCGGTTCTTGCCCTTCTTTCGTCCGAATTTTGACTTTGGAGTTTACGTGACCCAGACGTCCGTCAAATCCGAATGCTCCTACACGTTTTTCTAGCATCCTCCAAGCTTTTTCTTGTAAATGTTCGGGTAGAGAACCTATGTCCAATAGTTTTCTCATGTCCTTGGATGAAAGCTCCCTCAAGTCAGGCATCGCGGCTGTCTTTGGCCCGTAATCCTCGGATTCTTCCTCAATCGCATCATCTTTAGAGTTGAAGAACGGAGGAAAGGCTCCCTCCTCGGTTCGAATATGTACGTTGTTTCTCTCGTTTGCTCTCTTTTGATCTTCGGGTGATATACCGTTCCCGACATTTGTTCTAATATGAACCGGATCGGGAAAGTCATCTCCTTTCTCTTCGGTTCGAGACGACGTCGAAGAGGGGATTTGCCCTTCCATGGTGGCTAGCAGTATTCTCTTGATAGTTTCTGATTTTGTCAGGTCCCGTACCGGGACCGGCCGGACCCGGGTTGCAATTCCACCGGCCGACTTATCCCGCGGATCCGGCTCTCTAATCTTTGCCACTCTATTGGATCTTATTGTTCTTACATCTTCTCCATCTCCGGATGACTCACAACCCTTATTGTCTTTATTGTACTTCCCGGATCATTCTCGGATTTTGACTTTAGTATAAATATGTAGTATTGTAAAGTAGTAGCCTCAGTTCGAATATCGACTTAGTTGGTTCCCTATTGCCTTCTCCCTCTAGTCTTTGTCTCTTCGGAAATCGGGCCTCGGGCGTACTGACGGGCACAGCGCACGAGCTGAAGCCAAGCCCGCATCCAGTTGGAACCCGTCTCGGCCGCCGGACCCGGCGGATCCGGAACACCGCACTTGACAGTATATTCGAACTCACCGTTCATTACGCCCTTTCATGTCCGAAAAGCTCACTGCTGCTCTAAGTACAGAAGAACGTGCAGCCGAGCTTCGCAGGCAACAGAACAATCTTGCTCGCGATTTACGGGCGCAGCGCCGTACCACTTCAGAAACCCTAACTCTTCGGGAATTGTCTCCCGCTCCACGTACAAATACCACAATCCCAACCGATCGCACCACCTATAACCAACAACTCCGCGACAATTCCAGTCGCTTCATCCAGGACGCTCACACTATTCGACAAGCGGGGCATATATCAGGCATGGCTACATTCACCACTACACAAACTTACGCTACTGCACCAGAACATGCGGCCGACTCTGTTTCCCAGGGCCGCCGGGGCAGTGTTTTTCCGGTAGTCGAGTCCGTACCCCCAATCGCTGTCTTTTCCCGGCACGTATCCCCGGCCACTCGACGCAGACCGCGGCATTCCCGCTCTCCTTCTCGCGGTCGTTCCCGCACCACTCGACACTCAGCTAATTCTCCTTCCGCTTCCGCTCCGGCCGCTGGCGGCGGCTCCGGCAGAAATGGTGGAGATGACGGAAATGGCAGTGACGGAAATCGATCCCATGGTCGCTCACGCAGTAGGTCGCCTCCTAGGGATCGTGCAGGTAACACAGGGCCATCTGGTGGATCACCCCCTAGTGGTGGACCCGGTGGTCCGAGTGGTCCCGGTGGACCCGGTGGTCCCGGTGGTCCCGGTGGTCCTAGTGGACCCGGTGGACCCGGTGGCCCTAGCAGCCCCGGTGGACCCGGTGGTCCTGGTGGTGGTGGCGGAGGCGGAGGCGTTCCTCCTCGTGGTCCTTCACCAACGACCCGAGGGCAAATGGAACACTTCGCTGACGCTATCGGCGCTAGCCTTGGTCAAGCACTCTCGTCCCTAGGTAATGGCGACAAATCTCGTGCCCGCGTACGGGATCCGGACACATTCGACGGCAAGGATCCGGAAAAACTCCGGACGTTCCTCTTCCAAGGCGTCCTCAACTTCCACGATCGCCCGGCGGCGTTCCGCCTTGACTCCCAGAAGGTGAATTATATGATTTCATACCTTACTGGTGATGCTCTCGGCTGGTTTGAACCCGCCCTCGTAAACCCGGACCCGGACAACATTCCCGCCTGGGTTGACAGCTACGATCACTTCGTCACTGAGCTCCAGCTCAATTTCGGCACATACGATCCCCGCCAGGATCACCCCTAGCTGTAGTATTTTGCCTTCACTGCTGGTTGTAGCCAGCGGTTGCGATTGCAAAATGCGGACACACAGCCAGGCACCTGGCTGTCCCTACGCTTTTCATGTATTTCAAGCATTTGTGTCTCTATGGCCCGTCATCTTTGTCATCGCTTAGTGGGTGACATCCGGCAACATCTGGCATTTCTCTCGGCACCTTCGGCAACTCGTACAATATTATTTCGCGTAAGTAATTCGTTGATTTGGGCCGCCCGACTACCATTTCCGGATGAATCACATCAAAAAGCCCCTATCATTACTATGAACCCGTAGCTACCACGCTCTCGACGTCCGCTAACCCCACATCCGGCGCTTGGTCGACACCCGACCCATGCAGCAATTCACGATGAATGTGCCCGTCCCGTTCGATCACCTGACGCACTGCAGACACCATCGAACGGCTCCATCCGCGCTCAAATGCCTCCGCCACCTGGCGATGCACATACACCTGCCTGTGTGCGTAGGCCGCCAGGCCAGCGCGGAGCTCGGCATCGATGTCCTCTCGCCCAGCCACCTTTCCCTCCCACTCGTGCTGCGTCCACCGCAGCATGCGCAACACACGCTTCATCTCTTCCCGCAGCAATTGGACCTCCTCCACCCACCGATCCCGCCGCGCCTTCGCCTTGCTCCATTCCACGCGCACGGCTGCATTACAAATCAGTCTTCCGCAGATACAGCGGGCGCAAGCTTACAGTCGTGCACCTCCTTCTCGGTGTCCTCGTTTGGCCCACCCCCGACCACCCAAATCCAGGAGATGGTCTTCTTCGCGTTTGACGGCTCGTTGTGCGCGCGTTTCTTCGAACCGAGGCGCGCCAGCTTCCTCCGACCTTGGGCGTCGCTCTCCTCAGCGATGTTTGTATTGAGGTCCCCGGCCGTCAGCTCCTTGAACTGGGGGGCGTAGCTCGCACCCTTGAGCTCAATCAGCGCCTGTCGCGCGTGCCGGTACTTGTCCGCAACCCTCGCAATCCGATCCCCCACCCGTCCGATCAACGTGGCCGACCGGGTCGCCGCCCTCTGACCCACTGCGTTCAAGTTCCGCCAGGTGATGAGATGAGTTTGGGCGTGGAGACGGCTTCGCACTACACCGAGCGCATCTGCACACTGCGCCTCGCGTAACTTTGCCTCGACCTCTGCTAGCCCCTTCCTGCACACTGCGCGCCATATCGGGGACAGCAGCTCTGACGGGAGCCACAGGCGAACGTCTTCCGCCTTGGGAGCGGGGCTATCCGCATCGTGCGCCTCCTCCACGGCTTCCTTCAGCGACGCCACACCCGGCATATACAAGTTCTGCATCCGCTCGAAGGTGCGAAGTTTCTTCATGAAGGAGTTTCGCAGCTCCTGAATCTGGCTCGCGCGATCCGCGGTTACTAGCGTGACGCCTTTCAGCTCTGCTTTGATTCGCCTCCTAGCTCCAAATGTCAGCGTCGCACAATCTTTCCCCAACACTACACGTACTGTGATTCTTCCAGCACCAGCCCCGCCTTAATGAAAGCCGCGGGCGTCGACTTGAGGTCGGTGAAGACCTCCCGCCCATGGTCTGCCTCCCTCGCCTCCGCGTCCTTCAACTCCCGCAAAACCGCGGCCTCGCTGGGGCCCGCTAAATACACAATTGTCAGCGACGCATCATCGTCAATTCCTCGACCCACGTACCACTCTGGCCCCCGGCCAAACAGTAGGGATTCGGATTCGTCTTATCGGCGAGCCAGTCGTCGATCTGCTTTTGCCACTTCCTCTGCAAACGACGGTGTAGAGAGCCATCAATTTCCTCGAACGCCGCCACTTGCTTGTCGCGTTCTGTAATCGCCACGATAAGCTTCCGCGCCAACGTGTCACCTGCTCATAACCGCCGTCAGTCTCGTCAAACACATCCCAGTGACAAGCCGCTCACCCTGGCCCACGTTCTTCTCGAAGTTCAGATGATCTACCTTGTTTTCGATGGCGTCGTGCCGCGCGCTGTTCCCCATCTCCTTCGTCGAGAACCCGAGAGGATTCAGGACCGCCCACGTCCTCTCAATTCCTTCGCCGTCGGTCCTTCCGACTCCCACCGTATAGCTCAGCGAATTCTCAGTTTGGCAGCTGGTCTCATGAGCTGCCGCATGCCAAACTGGGAGAGCGTAGACGATCTCGAAGTCCTCCAGCCGTGTTGGGAGTGACGTCTTCTCGTTGATTGTTTGCGCCCGTCTTAACAAATATAGTTTCCATTGACAGACGATGTCGTATGAGATAGCGAGGAGCAACACGGCGACGCCAATTAATGCCGACATTAAAATATAATCCATATTTGCGTAGCTATCGTTCACTGGTCAGTACTTGAAATCCGACAATACAACGGCACCACATACCGTTCCCCCTTTTGAAGATCCCCCAGGCCCTGGGGTCGCACCACGCCATGACGAGCGCACACGCACCCGCCCACACCTGAGCAACGGAGGCCTGTCGTCAAGCGCGTCTCCTTCTGTAGTGCCGCGAACGCGATGCAGCTACTCACCTGTCAATGTCATACGTCAGTAATCGCGCCGAAACCGGCGAAGCAAGAGGACCCACATCCTTTTCCGCGACGTAGTTCTTCACGTGTTCCTTGTAAGCTCTCTCTTCGACAAAGTACCCTAGGCCGGACCCCAGTGATGGGTCTTGGTGCTCATTCTTTCGGAGCTTATTCTTGAGGCGGAAATTCGCGTCCATTGCCAGTAACAACATGTACAAAAACCTGGTGATGATACATTACTGATCGGCGCATAACAACAATGACGGGCGAGGGACTTACTTGTATCTCGGCTCGACCTCTTTCCACCCCTCGGGCAAGTTCTTCCCATCGTGCGGGCAAGCCCAACAGAGAACCGCCAACGCGCCAGGTGCTGCCCGCGACAGGCCCGACGGTGTGTGTCCACATCCAGCCCGCTTCGCGCGCAAAAGGTACGCGTACTGGCGCGTCATCCTGCCGAACGCCTTATAGCGGTCCTTCAATCGCTCTCAGTCGTCTATTACCGACATTATTATTAGGCGCAAAACTCACCGGCACGTCCGCAATCTGCACCGAATCCATCTTACGCTCCAAGGAACCCACGAAGTCGTGAACGTTGATGTTCCCGACGACGCTCAGTAGCCTGAAATACTCCAACACCTCGAATGTGGCACAAGTTTCGGGGTCCGTGATTGTGGCTGGATACCATCCGTGTCCCATGAGTTGGCCGAGCGTTCCGAGAGGCACCCGACGCCCTTCATCGCACCCGCAGTATCGATACCTGACGTGGTGGATGCCGGTCACGTCGATGACGACCATCAGACGGACGGGCCCAGGGTGGTCGCACGGATGGCCGTCGTGACCAACTTGGTAGGTCATCTGAAGCGTCCCTGGCCCCCCCGACAACTTGGCCTGAACCCAGTGCTGCCCGTTCCATTCCTGAAATTTTCTGTCAATTCAATTTCGTCCCGTCAAATAAATGAATACCTTGATGCAATGTAACGGGGTGAGCGCGTGCCGCGTCCGCAAACAGCTTTCGCACTGCAAGCCACCCCCACACTGGTCGCAGCGGAAAAAGCGGACTCCGTCGCCAGACGCGCGACAGTTGCGGCAAAACTGGGAGCACCCCAGACCCTCGCGACGAAGCAAGGCGTCCAGAAAGTCCGCCGCAAATGGCCGCCACAAGTCCTTTGGACTATCCTGCACGATTCATAACGTGAGTGCTCACCGCATTGAGGAAGAAACTCCGCCAGAAAAGCAAACCTACCGAAGAAGCGTAGCGTTTGCGCTTGCCCGGCGCGTCCTCTTTGTCGTCGTCCTCCGGACTGACGTCGTACGATGTCACAGTGTCGGCGACCGCATGAACCGCGTCCACATCGTCGGTGTCGGTCACAGGGGTCCAGTCGCCGTAACTATTGTCCAAGTCCTGCAGAGTACGCACGCGCTTCTGAGGCCGGAGATTGAGAAGTCCGCTCGAAACGCGTGTCCCATCATTGGAAACGTGAGTCCCGCGGTGCGCTGAGAAGGAGCCTTCAGGTACGTCGTCCTCGAAATGCAGGTCGGTGTCTCGTCGATACCGAGACATGCCAGCCACGACCCAGAGTCACCAGATGAAGGGCCCAGAAGAACCCGAGAGTAAGGAGGTGGAGGGTCTTGTGGGTACTGATTTTCGGCTAGCCCACCCCGACGCGTTCACGCAGATCCATGTTATGGGGCAAGAGCATAAGATCGAGATGATACAGCCACCCGATACTGCACCGCCACACGAATCGCCTCATTGGGAAGGATCCTGCACCGTTCTTGGGGCTACTCTTTTCAATTCTACCCTACTTTTGGCCGTATCTTTCAGCGCGGTCAGCGCGGCGTCGGTCCCATTCCCCGCTCTCTCCTCTGAATCCCAAAGGTCACTCCCAGCCAGCCAGTTCTCTTTCTCGCTTGCTTATTTCGCCATTCGCTTGTAACCTCGTCACATCCGAAACAGATCTAGCTAGCACGCGCCCTCTTCTCGATCACACTGGTCTGGAGTCTCTGCATAATCCCTGTGACCTAAAGCTTCACCGCGGGCTCCAACTTGGCGCGGTCCCTCGTTGGCCGCCGCACTTCCACGTCCTCGGTGCTGCTCGCTGTCACAGGGCTCGCTTTCGGCCAGTTCTGCCAGCCGCCACGCTCCACGCCTTCCAGCCCATGTTGTACTATAATAGTGTAATATCCCGAGTAGTCTCGGGCGCCGTTTTACAAAATATGCGGAGACTTATCGGGCGTGGGAATACTGCTGGATAGGTCGTTTGGCGGCTTTTCGGCATCTCTCGTTTGGCGTAGGATCCCCTCGCTTACCCTCGCTTACCCTCGCTTAGGTCCCCATCAGCACGGCGAGGCGGCATTCCACGCTAGGTGCTCCATCAGTCGGACTTTCAACAGATTTGGCTGCGGATCGTTCCGGCCATCACCCATAACCCCAGTTGGTCTTCACCTCCCATCAGTCATAGGAACCCGAATCGGTTAATGTCCATGCTGTGTCTACATTGTCCTAATTAACCCCTGCGCTGGCGCTTGCGAGGTCCCCGTCCAGCCGACTGCGAACTGTCACTACGGGGATGGCGGCGATTAGCAACTCCCACGACGTGAGAAAATACGTACTTGGTGTTTGCCGCGGCGACAAGGCGGTCGAGGACCCACGCAACGTCTCGCACAGCGGCGGACCAACTCGCACTTCCCCCGTCTTCATTCACCCCCTCCCTCCACCATACCAGCGGTAGCAGCACCGTGAGGAGGCCGTTCGCACCTGGATGGACTAGGTCCCCCCACTCCCCAGCCTCCGCCCCCACTTTCGGCCTCCCGTCTTCGTCTTTCTCTCTCCACGCAGGAGCCAGGCTGCTCCACCACTCCCACCACTTATTCTCCAGCACCTCGTAACTTTCGACGGTCGTCTTTCTCGTCGTCGATCTGCCATTCTTGATCCACTGGTGGACTTCTAGCGGCCTCACACCTGCCACCGAAGGCATTGCAGATGTCTTGTGAATACGCCCGTGAGTCACGTCCTTTACGACTGTTTCAAAAGACTCACCGATGTTTTGAAGCCGTAGGACTCTTCCAGGCGAATCCAGGTCTCGATGACCGCTTTCCACTCACTTCCCCCTTCGCGACACGCACTCAGCAGCATCTCGCCGTCCACCATCCACTTTGGCCACTTCCTCTGGTCCACACGCTCCACGCCGTCCGCGCGCTTCTTGGCCCCATCGCCCTCCGGTGCCTGTTCCACATCGTCCGCCCGTTTCTTGGCC
This sequence comes from Mycena haematopus, assembly GCA_029281435.1. Taxonomy (NCBI): domain Eukaryota; kingdom Fungi; phylum Basidiomycota; class Agaricomycetes; order Agaricales; family Mycenaceae; genus Mycena; species Mycena haematopus. The sequence continues at coordinate 209,132 of JARJCV010000064.1, forward strand.
CCACGGCCCGCACCGTCTCCCTCCACAAGTAACTCGTTCTCCGCGGCGGGTATCTCGTCGTCATCATTATTCGTGCCCGCTTTTTCTCCGCGTGACTGGTCCTGTACCTCGTTCTGCGGTCGTGGCTGCACCAGTGTGGCGGGAGTGTCGTTGTTTCGTTGATCGTCACTTGGCTGGTCACCACCGGCCGCACTCTCCTGCTCCCCACCGTCGTCTGCGCGTGCCTCGTCCAGTTCTTTGCCCCCGCCCTCTCCGCGTTCCTCCCCGCCCTCGCGTTCCTCCCCGCCCTCGCGTTCCTCCCCGCCTTCCCGTTCCTCCCCGCCTTCCCGTTCCTCCACGTCTTCGCGTTCCTCCACGTCTTCGCGTTCCTCCACGTCTTCGCGTTCCTCCCCGCCTTCGCGTTCCTCCACGTCTTTGCGTCCCTCTTCCCCCGTCTTTGCCAGACGCGAGGACCTACGAGGAGGGTCTGCACTCGCACTCGCGCCTTTGAATGCTGGACGGGGGCGGGGCCGCTGCACATCGGCCTCGGGGCGTAGGATTCGGCTTACAGCCTGTTTGAGCTTGAGTTTGGTTAGAAGAACATCGTTCCGCACGAGCGCGTTTTCCCGGTAAAACTCGGAGTGGTGCAGTCGCCCGAGCCTATACAGTCGCTCTCGGCGTTCGTTGGTCGGGAGGCTATCCAGCAGCTCTCTCATATCCGGCATCAGGTCGTGGCCGGGAGGGAGCTCGGGGGTACAACTCCGCTCTGGAGGTGGGGGAGGAAGAAGGCACTGGGGGGGATCGGGGCTCGGTGTGCGACTACTCTCCTGCGAGGACCTCCGCGAGACCACGGGCGACGGCGTCTCTTCCGACGTGTCTCTCCTTCGCTTCGCACGACTGCGGCCACGCACGTCAGCCGTCGCTTCACCCTCGACGTCCATGCGTGCTGGGTCGGGCAGCGGTGCGGCAGCTGGTGGGCCCGACAATACACCCTCGACGTCCATGGGTGCTGGGTCGGGCAGTGGTGCTGTAGGTGGTGGGCCTGTCACAGCCGTTGTCCACGGCGTTGCCCTCGTTGCCGAGTCTGCATTATCCATGTACGTCAGTGTCCCGCTCGTTCTACAATCCATTGCACTTACGCTCATTGGTTTCCATCAGATACCTCATGAACTGACCCAGCACATTTCTCTTGAAGCCCGCCACGTCCCATTCCACAAACTTCTGTCCCGGCACGCCCGCCACGGTCACCGTACGTCCCGCGCTTAATCTGCAAAACAAGGTTAGCTAACCCAATTTCTCAAATCCAGCCACAGGGCACTCACGACGTCAGCGTGAACCTTTCACTGCCAGGCGGCGGCCCTTCCCCTGCCAGCAGCGCCACGTGCAAACCCGTCAACTTCGCGATCCCGTCCAAGAAGGGCTGCGCCACCTGGGCGAGGTTCTGGCGGCAGCTGTGTGTGTCGTATCTCATCTCAGTAAACGCATCCTCAGTCAATTGGACTCAACCTACGCTTCCCTCTTCGCCTCGTCCGGCTTGTCGGGATTGGCCATCGCCTCCATGCGATTTTCGTACTCGCTCATCGCCCGCTGGTGATCCGCCTCAAGGGCCGCTGCGAGCTCTTCGCGAACCTCCGTCTCCTCCGCCTCCAGCAGGTCTCGTGCGCATTTACACCTGAAGTCGAGCGCGTATTTCGACTCCTGGCCCGACGCCTCCCACGTGCTATTGAAACGATCCTCCACCAACTTGGCGTACTTCTCCAATTGCATATAATACTTATACAGCGGCAATTTTCGAGGGACGTGCGGGCGCTCAAAGGTGTCCAACCAGTCTACGAAAGGATTCTTGGTCGACCGGTTGGCTATGGTTTTTTTATGTGAAAACCACGTCTTAATTTGCTAACAGGAAGAGATTCAGTATTCCAATCACACACAATTATGCAAAACGTACTGCGATCGTCGCCGACTTGACAGCCTCTTCCAAACCAGGATCCACTCCTCCTGTTGTCACCCAAGTCGAGCCAGCGTCGTCCGTCGGCGCTCGCGCATTGCCCTCGGCCTCCGTTGCGTCGGGATCAGGCGCGTCGGAAGCGTCGGGAGCGGTAGTGGGTGCGGCATCGGGCGCGCCATCAGGAGCAGCAGCGGAACTCGCAGCGGGAGCGGCCGTGGGCACGGCAGCGGGCTTCCATTCGAGGCCGCTGCCCTCGTACCACGGAAATTCGGCCCACCACAGCGGAAGCAATTTTTGGTAGAATTCCGTTACCCCGCCCCTCCCCTTCTGTTCCAGATACAAGGGCAGCTGCCGCTCAAGGAACGCGAGCTGCGCGCCGCGGTATTTTCCCGGGTTGCCGGGAGCCTTCTTGGCGCCAGGCTCCGCGCTGCCTTTCTTCGCCTTCGATTTGCCGGCTTTGCCGGCCCCGCCTTTCGCTGCTTCACTGGCTGGGGACATGGTCGAGGGATTATAGCTGCAGCGTCGCAGAGTTTCTGACCGCGTTGTTTGTTACCACCCACCCAAACATACAAACTTTTCGCTCTGTTCCAGTGACATCTCCTCTTCCTCCCATTCCCATTTGGACCCTGCGATCATGTTGCACGCGGCAGCCCACCAGCAGCAGTGCCAGAGCTCCCGCCTCTCAAGCTACCACCACGGTGCAACGGGCACGGATGGGGAGGGGATCGAACGACCGTGGGCCAACGACGGCAGCTGGGGCACTGGGAACAGCGACGCCGGGGGCTGGGGCACTGGGAGTTGGGACGACCACTCGTGGGGTGCTGACAGCTCCCAGACCAATGGGCACGATGGCTCAATCTCCGCGCCGCCGCACCAAAGCAGCCCCCAGACCAATGGGCACAACACCTTCATCCTCCCGCTGCCGCCCCAGCCTACTTGCCCCTTGCATTCTAAGTGGTGCGTCACATCATCCACATCCACGATCCTTTCTTAATGCTCATCCTTACTAGCCTGCCCGCGATACCCTATCACATCGTCGACCTTGCTTTGGAGCATTGGGTCCGTCACGGTTTCGGTACTGAGGCCACCTCCGCCACAACCGCCTGGGCGGAGTTCGATCCCATCCCTGACGACTCGGTAGCTGCCTGCGACCGCCGCGTTGCGATGGTCGGGCTCAAAGCCAACGCCTTGGCCGCCTATCGGTACGCGAAATTTTCGTATCAATCATTTTCATCCTCCTGACCTTTTCGGCAAAGCGCCCTCTCTCGCGAGTTTGTCGCGCCACCCACCGGATCACCCCCCGCAACCCAGGTGGAGCAGGCTCGTCAACTTCTTGCCCGCTTGGACGTGGGCGCTCCAGACAGCGATTGACTTTGGATTGTTTTTGCGTACTACTTATTTTGCCGGTTTTTTGTATTGCCCTAATCAATATTTGATTCGCCACTATTCATTCGATTCACCAAGGCAAAGATCCATTCATTCGCAGCACGAAAGTACAATTACACGCGAGATTACAAAAAATATGCGAAAGCAAAAGAATAGCATCATGAATCTTCCATCTCCTCCAGAGACCTCCCGACCAGGAGACCATCCGCCTGCCTTGCCGCCAGTTCAGTGATCGCAGCGTGCCTAAAGGGCGATGAGCATGAGGAAATGGGCGCGTGAGTGATGGTTGACACGCACCGGTTGGTCCCAATGCGCGGGCTCCCGAACACGCGGTAAAAGATGGGCCCGGCGGCCTCATCGTCGTGCTCGTCGACCTCCACGTCCTCCAGCGAGTTCCCAACAAGTATGTGAGCGTCGCGCGCACTGCGCAGCTCGGTCTCGGCGTGCTGGCTGCTCAAACTTAGGTGAATATAACAGGGGAAGGCGATTTCGCTTACCGGTTAATCAAAACACGCGGACTGCCCTCCACGCGATAGAACTTTCGGGGGGTTACCGGCGAAACGACGGGTGGCCGTGTGGATATGTCCCTCCTGGGCGTCCTAGGCGTGCGTGGCGGCTGGGTCGGCTGGGTCGGGTTGACAGCCTCGGCGTAGGGGGAGGGACTTGGACCACAGGACGCGCAGCGGAGTGAGTGTGGAAAGCATGGCAGTAGTTGGCCCCAGATACGACGGGCTTCGTCCGCGGTTTTGGCTGACTCGTGCAAAGCGCCTGAAATCCCCTCCACCTTAGACTTGGCGAGAGGCCTGTTCCATATATGAGCATGGTCAGTCAGCGGCAACACAGCAGAGGCAAGGATCACACACCAATCCGTGTACACACCCTCCGAGTTCATGGCACCCTTCTTGACGACATAAAACTTGCGCTTGGCACTGCGCGAGATTTCCTCCTCGGACGGGTCGTCAGGTCGGAAAAAGAATTGAGGGTGACAACAAAAGTCGCAGCAATGGAAAGCTAGAGTAAGAGTAGCAGTAGCGCGGACAAGATCCTCGACACTCATACGGCGGATTGTCGCACAGGCGGTGTTCGCAGAGGCGTAGATGTAGATAGCAAGTCCATGGTCACGTCGTGACTGACGTGACAATTGCCAAATCGAGCCTAATGACTCCCTCTTCGCGCCTTCGCGCCCTGCTCTCCAGTGGCCGTTTCATGCTCTCGGAATCTCCGGCATATTCTCTCCCACTTGTTTTGATCTCTTTTGGAAGTCCTTGACTCTGCTTGCTCTCTGCTCATCGTGTTTGGGCCGCGACTTTCACCTCAACCTCGACGCTCTGGAGACCAATGGCATCTATGTCTGGACATTCCTGGATTGCTTCCTGAGGCTCGGGCGACTAGTAAGTTGAAATTTCTGCATTCAAAATGCTTCCGCACACGCCTCTACCCCAGCTAGAAAATCCACTTTTATAATGGATTCTGGCTCGGCAGGCTGATACTCCTATACCATTGGCATACAGGCCCACCTCGTGTCTGTGGAAATCATTCCTAATGCTATCGGTATAACATATGGCGATTTCAGGGGATTCTGCGGAATTTTGGTTTTTTCGACGTTTCACTCAATTCACAAACTTTTCCAAGATAGCGAGCGACCCAACAAACTCACATATTGTGCTTCGATCCTAGATTTTTCGTGAATCTCTTCACATATGGCCCACCACGCCCCAGGCTTACGAAAAAACGGTATCTGTGACATCCAATGCCTCTGAATTCGCACAATACCGACACGGTCCCCAACTGAGACCCATTTATGAGCTCATTTCACTCTTTGGTTGCCATCTTGGCCGTTACAACCTCTGACTTTTGCATTTTATGACGCAGGGCAACTCCCTGCACCTGAGAAAAAATGTTTCGGGCAGTCGGTCGGCGAGTCTGGACGTAGGCAATGCGATTTCACCTCGATCGGACTTATCGGGCCGCTCCGGTCCGATGATCCCGGGTGGCCATACGTCTCTCAAATCTGGTTTCGTGGGCGTTTTTAGGGCAGCGTTTCAATTTCAGATGAAGTGACATTTTTTGTCAGTGGCTGATATACATTAACACATACAAAATAACACAGGAGTCATACAGTTCGTCGGGTGAGAGGTGGTTTGCGCCCGAAATTGCCACGAACTCTTTTTCTGCATATGCGGATGGGTCCTTGATCACATTTGCGGGGTGACGAACCGATGCGAAGGTGAGTCATTCACTTTTTGCAGTCCCACAAGTTCTTATGGAATGCTCGGGACGTTCGGAGGTCAGCGACACCGAATGTGCCGTAGCGAGCTCCAAATGGATCCTAGATCGCGCAATTTTGAATGCCAGGTTCCTGCCATAACAGACAAGCTCGTGTGAAATTGTGGGCGTGGGTCTTGACATGGAAGAGGGGGGGGCGAGAGTTGCGGGCGGAGGAGGTGAGTGATTGTTAGCCGAGCTAACTTGGACCATTTGGGCCAGGATTACGACACTTACTTTGACCGCCACTGAGTCACTGCTGGCAGCTGCTGGCATTGTCTGAGCGCTCGATGTCGACACGGATCAGCGCAGGCTGGAGTGAGTGAGAATAAGCGCCATCGACACGAATACTGACCTATAAGTAGCTCGGGCGGAATTACTGCTGTGGGACCAGCAACGACGCGCCGCCGACTTGCCACCTGCAGGACCTCCCAGCCCCGGGTTCATTGACATCAGGTACATGTTGGTAGCGTCGCGCGACCACTGGCCCAGGCTGATAGACATAGTGCTTTCCGTCCCGAGGCTGGGATCCGGACACCAGCGGCTCGCACCCACGCTCGTGCCCAACACCAGCGTTTGATGCGCGCCCTGCGCGATGGCACGGCGAGCGCAGAACAGCGTGCCGCGGCCTTGGAGATCCGAGTGAGGCTGGAGTCGGCCAGCATCCACGCCGCCGAGGACGCAGCTCACGAAAACGACTCGGGTGATGCGTCGTGGAGCGACCGTGTCATCGCCGCCCAGCACGCGACAGTGATGACCACCCAAGCGGACGGCCAAGAGGCTCGCCGCCGTGCGCTCGCGCGTTCTTCAGTTGGGCGCCTCGCGGGGTCCAGTTGGGAAAACTGGACCCCAGAGCAGATCGACGCGGCGCGCAGCCGGCTCGCCAGGTCGGGGGTGGAAGACCAAGATGACACTGCCGATGAAGATGACACTGCCGATGAAGATGAGGACGAGCTGGACGCCGCCCTCGCCGCGCTGGTTGCCCCGCCAGGGAGGATTGTGGAGGCTGGGGACCGTCCGCAGCGCATCTATCCGCTCAGGGAGGATGAGCTCTATGTGGGGAGCGCGCGACCCACCGCGTTGACGACCGACCGCATGCACCAGTCGTGCGGCATCTGCCTCAGTGTGAAGTCTCATCCGGTGTCGTGCGTCCTTTTGTTTTTGGGCTCGTTTACATAAATTGTGGTGAACTAATGTGAGACGTAGGTATACCTGTGGACATAGCCATTGCTATGTGTGCATCAGACAATGGCTGGAGCGAGATTGGCGTTGCCCCGAATGCCAATCGGTCATTTGTCACCCCCCATTCCGCCACTATCCCGAGAGCAAGCCTTGGCAGCTGATTTTCCAGGTTACGACACGGAGAGCAGAGTGACCTACAGCTGGGTGGGTCTGCGCTTCCCCATTCGAGCCGCCGACGAATAATTTTTATTTTCTATTGATAATGTTACGGAGCTCCCCTCGTTATTTATTTGTTGTCTATTCGTATTTTATGGACCGCCTCCTTCTTTATTGGTTTTTATTCGGATCATACGCTTACCACAGTCGTTATACTTAAACAGTCGTTATACTTAAAAAACTTCGTTTTGAGGTTATCTTGAATACAGAATGCGATAAGCGCCCACTTGCCGCCCAAATTTGGGCGGATCAGTCTCGTCATCATTTGTTTCTAACTTCATTTGTTTCTAACTTATTACAGGTGAGTGCCATGTCTGCGCCCAGGACGTACTCAAAGCGCCGTGCGGAAACTGCGTTCGAGCAATTTACGCTGGCCGACGTCCTGGGCGAGACATCCGCATTCACCTCCCAATCCCTCTCTGGCGACGGCCGCCGCACTCACGCGGATTCGCACACGGTCGACCTACCTTCGCCAATTAAAAAAAAAGCACGCACCACTCGCCACCCAACGAGCTTGTTTACCGACGTGGGCGACGGATTCGAATACGTTTTTGATGATCTGGCCGCTCCGCCGTCTCCCATTCGACAGACTGCGACCACCGTGAAGGCGCGAGCGAAGCGATACCTGTCATCCGTAAGTTGGTCGGTCGCGTCGTGTCGCCCACCGATTGCTGACGTGCCTGGAATTCCACAGGACTTTCCCCTCCTCGAATGGAGCTCCCTTATGCGTGATGAATACCTGGCGGAATTTATCAGACTCGAGGGCGCGGGATGTCTCCACAACTCATTGCCCTTCGTGTCCACCAACGACGCAGCCCGCGACGCCACTTACCGGTGCATGGACTGTGATATCCCGGACCTCTTGTGCGAAGAGTGCTGCGTCCGCGCTCATGCCGCGCACCCCTTGGATCGCATCGAGGTGCGTGATTACTCAGATTGGAGAAGGACACGCGTCTAATGTGCTTTAGCGTTGGGACGGCTCGTGCTTTCAAAGAACCACCCTCAAGGAGCTGGGCCTTCGCATTCAGCTCGGGCACCGCTGCGTGACACGTGCAAATCCCCACAGCCCGGCCACAAGAGATTCACGGTCCTCCACTCCAACGGCATTCACGAGGTGGCGGTGGATTTTTGTGGATGTCGCGACGAAGCGATCGTCGGGACGCGCCGCCAACAGCTGATCAGGCGGTCATGGTATCCTGCGACTCACAAGGAGCCGCAAACGTGCTCTACTTCCGTACCCTGGAGCTGTTCCACATCATGACGCTCCAGGGTAAGTTACTACCTACGACTTCTACTCGGGCTTGGAGAAACTGAGTGATAACACAGGGTTGCTGAAAATCAGGGTACGTGTCGGCGGAGCTGGGTACGGGACGGCACTAATGAATTTGTATGTAGGATCGCTACAAGGCATTCATGCGGATGATGCGACAATGGCGCCACCTCGTGATGCTGAAGCGAGGTGGTCGGGGGAACGACGGCGAACGACTGGTGGTAGAGACGAGGGCAGGCGAGCTCGCGGTGGTCTGCCCGGCATGCCCTGACCCTGCGGTGAATTTGCCTGCCGACTGGCAGTCCGCATCAGATGAGGACAAGTACGTGCTTCGTAGTTTGCATAGACGCGGCGCTGATTTGATTGTCAGATTTTTGTACATTGTTTTCATCGCAATCGACGCATGTTTTCGGCTAAAGCGGCGCCTCGTTTCGAGTGAACTCAAAGACCCGGGGTTGGGCACAGGGATGTCGTATTTCACTGAGGACGCACCGTTCAGGCGGTACTTGCTGACGGTCACGGATCAAAAGGAGGTAAGTGGCCCAGACTTGGTGAGATTCAAGACTGACGTTAGTCGAAGATGAGTACATGTAGCGGGCTGGCCGCGCTCGACTACGCGAACACCAAATTCTCGCGAGGGTACGGGAGCACTGGCGTGGGCCTTGGCGTCTGCGCCCGTCACGAGTTCGTCATGCGCAACGGCGCCGCGGATCTCCAGAAAGGAGAGAGGTGAGTTTTGCCCAGACTATTACAACTTTCGACTGATGCGACACAGATACGCGAACATGGATTATATTCTGGGATCACTGCTGCGACACGTCCACGCGCTGCTCCTCAAGTTCTTTTTACGATATCTGCTGCCAATGGAGCAAGTACCTGATCGACCGCATGAAGGAGATGCCGCCGATGATCCGCCTCACCCTGGTGTTGGCGCTGGTGCGCTTCGTCATACCGAAGCTGCACATCTACGGCCACAAGATACAGTGCCAGCTGGATTTCTCCCTCAACTACACCCCGGGAGCTGCGCGCACCGACGGCGAGGGCATCGAGCGCCCATGGGCCAATATCGGACCGGTTGCGACCAGTACACGCGAGATGGGCCCCGGCTCTCGTCATGACACGCTTGACGACCACTGGGGCCATTGGAATTGGCAGAAGCTCGTGGGCCTTGGCGCGCTGCTGAGGAAACGGCTTACTCCGGGCCATCCCGGAACGCAACTTCCAGCGCGACTCCCTCGCCACGTTCACGGAGCACCAGTCGGAGCACGTGGGGGCGTGGATGAAGATGGTGACGGATTTTGAGGCAGACGAGACGAAACCCAATCCGTATGAGTTACCGAAGTCCGGTAAGTCTGACATCTGGTTATCAGGGATCTTACTTTAGCGAACTAACCGAGTTTCTCTTCTCAGGCGCAACGGAGCACGATGTGCGATTGGAATTGGTACGGGAGGAGGCAGACAGCGACGCGCGCGGGAGCTCGCGATCCACGACGTCAGCCCGAGCGCATTCATTACGGCAGGACTGGACCTCGAGGAACAACAGTGGGTGTTTTCGGCGTGATACATAGTACATGGATCTGACAATTTTGACAGACGACGCATCAAAGTCGCCGTAGCCGCCCACAAGAACAGTTCCAGCAAGACGTCGGCCGACATTGTCGAAAAACGGACCAAGCTCGCCCGGTACATGGCTCGATTCCGCAAGCTCCAGGCGGTTTATATGCCAGGAGCTTTGCAGGCGCTGGCGGAGCGCCCTGTGGCCGAGGGCGACGACGAGGCGACGTTAGCCGAAAACATCCCCGTGTTGATGCCTTCCGCCCTGTCGCCAGCGTTGCGCGCGTTGGGGTGCAACAAGGGGGTGCAGGACATCGAGACGCGCTTCCGCGACGCCCAGTGTCGTAGCGCCTTGGACGACATCCGAAATTACTTACATATCAAGTCGAGATTCCGGACGTACAAAGGTGCGAACGCGAGGAATCAAGGCGCAACCACGCGGGCCCGCGGTTTGATGAATAGGAACGACGAGAAGATTCGGGTCCAGGCTGAGAAGTACGTGGCGGCATGGGAGGCGAAACGCGCATTGGTCGGGGACGAAGACGTCGGATGGCATCGCTTAAACCCGAAGAAGGACCTCAGGTGTATGGACAGCGAGGAAGATCGGGCGGTAGGAGCGAGAGAAAGCGCCGCGGGAACAAGAGGAAGGGCAACAGGATAGCTGAGGACCTGAGGGTCGGGGTCGCAGAGCCGCGGCGACGCGATGATCCCACGGGAGAGGGCCGACGTACGATTTCATGGATCTGGTTGGGTGCAGACACGAGTAGCGCAGCTACGTCCCAGGCGGTGCTAACGGGTGGGTCGGTTTTTCAATACAGCTGTTATTATTATTAACCTAATTTATACATATAGGACTGCGCGTCGAATGGTGCAAAGCTTGGGCGCGGACGCGGCGGTGGACCGAGGAGGTGCGTCTCCTCAGAGAGGAGATGCGGCGCGTCCCAATCTCGCTGCGCCACAAGGCTGCGTGGTGGATGGCGCGCCAAGCGCGGGCGGGATTCGAGGGTGCTTTCGCCGAAGGTGCTGCCGCGTACGCTACAAGACAGGCGGCACTGTACAACGATCTGGCGGACGCTTTTGAAACGATGTGGGCGCCGGTGAAGGAGCTGGAGGTGGTGGAGGGCGAGGATATTAATCGTGGGGATGACGAGGAGGACGACGCGGACGGCGTAGACGAGGACGATGGCAATGATGGGGTGGACGAGCAGGAGGGGGAGCACGCAGAGGACATCGACGAGGAGGAGGGATCGGCTGGGGAGGGCTCGGGCGGTGAGGAGGGCGGTGAGGAGTAGCGTCTTTTCTGTGTATTTGTAGGCTGGAATCCTATTGGGGATAGTTCCCGATTTGGACTGCCGGGCTGCCGGTTTGATGATGGGAGCATTAGCGAACTCCGGAAAGGACCTGATGGCTCCTGGGCGTGCCGAACGCTCCGAAATCACTGTAGTAGGCAAGCGAGGACAAGCGACGTGTGCCGAACAGCCGCCTGCCCTCTCCAAGGTAGTATTCCCACGCCCGATAACTCTCCCGTTACTTTGTAAAACGGTCTTGGAGTCGGGTCGGGATATTACACAAAAGTACTACAGCCAGGGGTGGTGTGTTGATGATAGCCTCCGGAAATCGTCGCCTTCTTCATCACGACTTCGTCAATGTGGGCCTCCAGCTTGCTTGCTCAGCGCTCAGCACCCAGCGCTAGCAGCCTTTGTCATCCCTCCTCAAGCCTCAAGTATGCCATCAATTGCTCCTGCTTTCCGTATCTCTCGAAAAATCGGGACTCCGACACCCGGGTCCACTAATTATCTAATTTACCAATGATCTTCAACTGCGTCTATTGAAGTTTTTTCCATGAATCCTCATCTCTACTTGCCCGCAGCACGTATTGTGGACTCCCAGCGGTGTGGTAGTTCCCTAATTGCGACTCCGACTTGACTCCGACGCCTCACTTTCTCATTTTCGCTAGCATGCAGCTTGCACGCTCGCTGGTGCCGAGATATTCCAGGTCGCAGTCACTGTAAGAGAGATCACTTGCGACCGTAGGATGTTTCCCTGTGAGTGACAACGTACACATATGTATCTTACTACTGTCAATCTACAGTGCTTTGACGCCGAACATAGCGCGCCAAGTGCCCGTTGAGTCAGATAGACCTCACTTGCCCATGCCGTGGCTGTCTGAAAGGAGCAAGAACATACAGAGACACGACGCCGACACCTACGACGCCTCCAACACCCCAACCCTGCATCTCTC
>JARJCV010000640.1:0-17631 GCA_029281435.1 Mycena haematopus
ATCCCGAATAGTAATAGCTGATTTCGGCCTCGCACGACCCAGAGCGTATCAGGAAACTCTCAATGTCTGTGGTACAGTCTCGTATTTACCTCCAGAAGGCGTTCTCGCCCTCGATCAAGAGCATTTGAAGTACACGGGGTGAGTGCACAGTCGCGTGCAATCGTCCGCTCTAAACATTGCAAAAGTATGCCTTCGGATTGCTGGAGCGCAGGGTAATCCTGTATATAATGCTCTCGTATGTTCTTTTTTTGCTATGCTGGAGGCTTGTGATTTCTCTCCTAGTGGCTCTCACCCCTTTGATAATGATACGATCTTCAACTCATCGTCGGATTGGCTGAGCCATATCCAAGCCTCTCACACTTCCCAGGTTTCGCATAACTACCACCGAAATGAAGCCCGCCTCAAAGCCAAGATCATCGAGGGCGAGGTGGAATTTCTTAACCATCCTTGGAATTTTCTGCCTGATGGTTAGTACCCTAACCATGCCCCTCTCGAGTCAAGCGATTTCCCGCGACAGCGAGACTAATGTGTGGGGTTTATTTCCAAAAGCAAGGGCCTTGGTTGGCAGCCTTCTAGTTCACAACTACCACCAGCGAGCGACAGTCAACGACGCCTTGCAAAGCCGATGGATCGAGTGCGAGCTGGATGACCTGAATGTTACCTATCAAACCAAGTGCAAGTTCGCTACCACTGACTGCCTCGGCTCTCCTTTGCGCTGCTGGTCCTCTCCCTTTCCATACTGCTTCCCTGGTTTCTGCTCATATGGACTGTATTGCATTGATCATTTGTAAAAGTACAACCCGCATGGACTACGTGTTTTGCTGCTGCTCGCATGAATCTCATTTGTACAAGTATAACCTGCATCGAAAAATGTGTATTTCGCTGTCAACTCAAAGGAAATTCGCGTGAACTACGTTTTTTTTCAGTAAGTGAACCGCGGCTATAACAGACAACGCACAGTTGATATGGTCCGCGGCGAAGGTAGAGATCTGCAGTAACACACAGGTGAGCAAGCCAGTGGAGAAGTCATGGATGTTCTCTCACAAAGTAGTAACTGTGGTCGTAGCCCTCTTGGCTCCTAACCTCCACTTGACGCTCATCGTGCCCTCCATCGCGGGCGGCCTTTAAGAAATTCTCTGGAAGGAGCTGGCCCTGTTTGTAAAAGTTGTCGCCCGTTCCCTGTCAGTGATGTGAGCAATAGATCAGCAGCAGCAACGGCGGGTACAAACGTAGTCTATCAAGATGGTGAACGGGATCGGTGCGCGTTTTGATGAGTTCGGTGGCGTCGTACTGCTCCGCCGCCTCGCTGACGCCGCCCTGCAGGTAGCCGTTGAACGCCTTCTGTCCCCAGGGGCAATTGACGGGATTGCAGATTGGCGAGAAGGCGGAGACGGATCGGTACTGCTTGGTCTTTGAGGCGAGGTACAGCGTGAGCGCGCCGTGGCCGCCTAAAAATAATGAGTCAAACGAGAAGGGTGCATATTCGGTGGTATCGAACCCCTGCGATAAATGAGAAACAGCTATCATTGGACTGGAGTGATCTCACATGCTGTGCCCAAAAATCGACTGGCGCGCGAGATCCTTCAAGTTGATTTCAAGTTGTCGGTACAGAGTGCAGATATGCAATAAACACGTACAATGGGCAAGTCTGCCACACCTAGGACCTGCGGCAGCTCGAGGGTAACGTGGGTCAGCATATTGTAGTGCTTTGAGAACTCGGGGTGCGTCGCGTTGAGGTAGAAGCCGGCGCCGGTGCCAAAGTCCCAGTCGGCATCTTCGCCATCGATGCCCGCGCCGCGGGGGGATGTGTCTGGGAAGAGAAGGGCAATGCCCTTGGCGGCGGCGGGGCCAAAGAATCCGCCTTTCTGTGCCCTAGGCAAGCCTCGAGGTTAGGGCGGAGAACGGCGCAACGGGAGAAGGATTACCCACCCATTATCCTCGGTGCATGTGAGCCCCGCGAGGTAAACGAGGAGGGGGACTTTACCCGACGTTGCCTGAGGTGGGAGAAATAGATTGAAGTTTGAATCGAGGCCTCCGAGCGCGGCGGACTACAGCGCTCAGCATTTCTGCGCGTAACAGCGAAGGCGTCGGACTTGCCTTGAATTTGTACTTGCGCAACTCACCGCCGAAGACCTGTTTCTCTCCGTTGGGTTGAATTCAAAGAAGAGTGGGGCCACAGACCTTGTTGGTCGATACTAGCTCGAGTACGTTTGTAGCCATGGTGGGAAAGTCGAAGGAAGAGGTGGAGCCCCGCGATTGAGAAATCGTTGATACAATCGCAATCTAATCTTATCTATACGCTTGTCAAGTTGTCAATCTCGTCGATGCCGTTCGCAGTGGACCTTCAAGGACCTACAATTGCCGTACACTACTTATCTCCGGCAAAAGCCTCCATCCTAAAAAACATTGGCTTCCTCCGCAGTGTTGCAGCTTAAGTGTTAAGGGTTAATTAACCCTAACCCTTAAAAAGCCCTTAACTTAAGGTCTTAGGAACAGCTCGGAAATTTCCTAAGACCTTAATAACCCTTATATAATCACGTGTATAGTACTTACAGACATCACACATTTTCGTCCGAGTTGGCGTCTTCTGTCTCTTATTTGTGACCTCCCAGTTGTCTATTCAAGTTTGCTGTCAATTCCCCCCTCTGGGATTATTTTCTCTATGGTCCTCTGTAAAAGAACAAAGGTGCTCCCTATGAAATCACTTGCTACAGAGAAGAGCCTCGAGGAACCTGACGATAGCACTACATTGCCTCGCTCTGAGGATAAGGATGTACCCTAGAAATCCCGGAGAAGAGCGCAGATTTATGTCCTGTCCGGGACAAGTCCGTTTTAGGAAATCCATCAATTAAGGGCTTATTAAGACTACCCTTATTAACCCCTCCTTAAGGGTCCTAAGGCCTTAGGAAAAAAATTTACCCTTAATAACCCCTTAAGCTGCAACACTGTTCCTCCGAATGGCAGACTCTAAACTCAGGGAATATTCAACGTTGAGATGAATTATCGTACAATGCATGTATGGATCTCGAAAATACAGTAATTATCATTATCATACCGCTAAAGATGGAATACCATTCTAAAATTGTGTATGTAGATCAGCGTCACCCCTCGCGTCGAGGCGTGTCGTCGCTAGTCCGTTGGAAAGTTTCTGCGGCACCGCTCGTTTGTTGCGCGTCGCTCAGCGGCTCGTCCACTCCGCGCGAATCCTCCGCCACGTCCGCCCCTCTGCCAGCCTCGTTCCCTGTTGTCGGCTGCCGCGATTCACCACCGGTGTCCCCCTTCTGCTGATCGAGCGGAGGCTGGCCCTCGACCTCTCCTGCGAGCATGTCGCCGATGCCGAGGTAAAATGTCGCGGGCCGGAAAGTTATCTCGCGACCCATCATCTCCGCCCACTTGTACTGCGCGGTATTTATCCAGCCGACGAGATTGAGGTGGGAGACCCCTTGCAGCGTGCCAAGGTACTTTCCCTGCATATAGAAATGAGCACAGACCTGCGTCGGAAAGGAAGAGCGCCACGTACCCACTTGGACGAGGCGACGGACACCAGCCCGTCGTTCTCGCCCTCGTGCTCAAGGACCACCGAGTGCGGCCACTTCCACGTATCGATGAGCCCCGGTTCGTACGTTGCGCCCCAACTAAAGTACCGCACGGCGGGGTCGTCCGGCGTCTCCTCGTTGAACTTGCGC
Source organism: Mycena haematopus (assembly GCA_029281435.1). NCBI lineage: Eukaryota > Fungi > Basidiomycota > Agaricomycetes > Agaricales > Mycenaceae > Mycena > Mycena haematopus. The sequence continues at coordinate 3,687 of JARJCV010000640.1, forward strand.
ATACTCTCGATTGTGAGGCACTCGAACGCCTTACCGTCGCCGCCGCCGTTCGGGAGGAGATCGAGCAGCGAGAGCACGGACGGCATGCGCGCGCGGCCCACGGTGGAGAGGAAGTGGTCGGCGAACGAGGAGCCGCGGTGCGGCGTCGCGATTGTCGTGATGCTCAGCACGCGGAACTTGCGCTGCGTGAGGTGAGTGGTGAGATAGCGGCAGTCGAGGCCGCCCTGTAAAACGACGTCAGTCGTCTGGAAGGAACCGCCGTGGGGCCACCCACCATGCTGTGGCCTATAGAGATTGAGACGACGACACCAAATAAAAGAGAATAAGCGCGTACCGATGAGATGCACGCTCCGGCCAGGATACGCCGCGGATATCTTTTCTTCTAGAACTATGGCACGATCGACGGGACTGCTAGTGGCGGGGACGCGAGTAATCAAGACTTCGGTCCCGTTTGCCTCGAGGACCTCCTTAATACCGCGCCAATGTGTGACTTCCATCGGTGCAATGGCTGGTCCAATGGTGACGGAATCGAATCCTAGCAGACCGTGGCAGAAGACAACAGGGTTTTTCGGTGAGCGGTCTGGCAGAATTAATAATTTGCAGAGTAAGAAAGAAGGAACACACATTTTCTATGATGCAAGTTCTGCTCCTGCTGCACGCTTTCTGCGCGGTCGTCCTGCTCAAGGAGGGTGTCGACGCGTTCCTTATTTTCGGCCTGGAACCACCAACGGGCGATAGACGACTCGGGTGCGGCGGGCGGCTCAGTGGCAGCCTGTAGAGACCGCGTGCGGTGGTGGTCACGCAGGGACACCGAGCGCAGTATCCCGACCGACGAGCCCCTGGGCGGCGACGAATCAACAACTACGTCATACGGGTTCTCTTCGGATGACGGGGACAGCGAGGCGGTGGGGAGAGTGGAGCGGGTGAGGTTGTCGAGGAACGGAGGCGGACGCGAAAGCGCGCGCGAGGCGTTGAACGAGTGAGGCAGGTGCGCACTCGCGGGGAAGGCTATTGGCTCTGTGAGGGCCTCATTGAGAGACGCGAGACTCGGAGACGGAGGACCTGACGACGGTGGGGACGGTTCAGGCGACCCGTGTCTGTATGGACTCCAGTTTCCGAGCCAGCGCAGAATAGGCTGGGCCGAGGACGGAGGAATATGCTGCACCGCAGACTTGCGTGCCGCCTGCATTCGTGGCTGGCCGTCTACGAGGGTCTCCAGCCGCTGAGAGATGGGTGTGCGCGGACGAGAACCAGCCTGATTATTTGCAGGATTATTCGCGGAATTGCTGGCTTCAGTTTGCTTGCTGGCCATGAGCAGAACGCATTGAGGGCGTTCTGCCACGCGTGACTGTGACGCACGTGCTTTTCAATGGCCTCCCTCCCGTCGGTGCTGCCGTCGCGCCCAGCCGTGTCGGACGGTATGCCTCGTGCGCCGTGCTGGTTTCTCCTCATCGTACACAGTGACCACGACTGCCGACGACCTCCTCGCAGCCCAAGGCCGCGCAAAGGTCACCTCTCCCAAAGAGTACGTCTGCGTCCTTTCCTCAACCTCTGTCGCTCACCGCACGCGCCAGGACCCCGCTCTTCATCTGCGCATTCCCCGGTATGCCTTCTCTGCACGCCTTGTTGTATTCCATATCTTTCTCGCGCTAGACTGCTTCCGCCTCTTCCCCTCCCGCGACCGCGTCATGACACACCGCAAGCGCGACCACACCTCCGACGAGACCGACCACATCATTACCTGGAATGAATAATCTAGTACAGCATACCAATATCAATACAGTCCCGATCCATCCATCCATCCATCCATCCACAGCTTAAAATACAGTATATACAAAATTAGAATAGCAAAGCAAGGCGAAAGCAGGCGTGTCGTAGAGTACCATCATCTAGAGGCGGGATCCAGGCTCCACGAGCGCAGGAAGTGCCCCATCTGCACGCGCGGCGTCGGCGCTGTGATCGTCGGCGCCGCATGCGCGTCCATCCCCAGATCCAGGCCCAGTGCGTTCTCCATGGGCGGCTGCTGTGGAACGACCATGCCGAACTCGGACGCACTGACGGGGAGCTGCGAAAGGCGCCGGGGGGCGGTGCGCTGGCGGTTGTTCACGCGCGTCGCACGCTGCAGTGAGTTGTTGGGGTCCTCGACCGTCGGGAGCGCGTTCCCAGGGAGGGAGTAGCTGTGCGCGTGCCCCGGACGCTGCGGCGCTCCAGTGAACCCGAGCGGCATAATAGGCGCCGCCTCCTGCGTCGGCGTCGCCACCAGCTCCCGGTCCAACAACCCCGACGATGACGCAACAGAGTGCCGCTGCACGGGCGCCTGCCCCACGAGCGGGAAGTTCGCAATCTCCCCCAGATCACTCATACTCCCGCGCGTCACGGGCGAGTCGTTCGTGTGCACGGTCCCCCAGGACGAGTAGCTCTGCCTGTTGACCCGGGTGCGCTCGTGCCGTGCCCGGCGCGCGGCGGCTTCTTGCGTCGTGGGCGGGTTCCCGTCGCGGTCTTGCGCCTGGGTGTCGAAACGCACCGTCGCGTCGTAGTGGCCCTGGGTGGGAGGTGGCGCGTTCGACGGCTGCCACGCGGATGGCGCGTGTCCGGAGGGGAGGTGGCCGTCGATCTGCACGGTGGTGCGTCTGAGTGCGGACGGGCGGATGTCTGCTGCGCGTGAGGAAGTCGACGCGTCGCCGATTGTGCTGGTATGGCTGGACGGCGGGGCTACATAAGCGTGCCGCCGGCGCACAGGCGCGGTTGGCTCCAGTGGGTACGAAACAGGCTGCGCGATTGCCGCCTCGGCAGCACCACCACCCCACAGCCGCAGGGCCCCGATAGCGTTCTCGAGCGAGTCGTGCGGCTCCTCTGCGCGCGGCGGGAGCTGATACGCCGAGGTCGACGCGTGGTTGTAGTCGGCGTTGTCGTTGTTCGCGTTCGCGGCGGCTTCGTTCGCAGCTTCGTACGCCTGCCCCTCTGCGTACCAGCTCGGGTACACGTCGCCGTTTGCCGCGCCGTAGCCATGGCCGTACCCGCTCCCATACCCGTCGACGTAGGCGGACGCGGGCGCGTGCGTGTGATACGCATGATTGGCGACTGGTTCCGAGTTGGGGGCGACGCGCTGGGTGAATGAATTATCGGCATGCGCGTGCGTGTGGTGCGCGTCGTCTGAGTTGGGGATGACGCGCTGGCTGGGCGTGGCCCCGGGGATGATCACATTTCCCGTCGTGTTGAGAAACCGGTCGGGCGGCGGCTGGGGCTGCTTGCCCTTGCCCTTGTCTGTGGGTGGTGGGTCGGCTTTGGGAAAGAGGTCGAAAAGCGGGCGGCCGGGGGTGAAGTACGCGTCGTAGCCTTCCTTGGATTCGGCGGCGGCGCGGGCGAAGGCAGGAAAGCGGTCGAGGGGGACGGGCTCGGGGGGCGGAGGGAGGGGGTTTGCCCTGTGTTGGTATTTTGCGAGCTCTGCGCGTAGGGGGTTCACCTGGGCCTCCAAATCAGCGATCTGTTGGATAAAGTGAGATTGAGGATGACCGACAAGGACATGCGACTCACCTGCCTAAACGCAAGTAAGGGAGATCAGCGACGTGATTGTGAGACGGAAAATAAACGCACACGGTGAGCTCGGAGACCTGTGCGAGCAGACTGGACTCGACGGCAGTGTGGGTGTCGCTTTTTAATTCAGCGTCCTCGATGAGCTGCTGGATCTGGCGTTCGGAGCGTCTGATTCTGGGCCGGGGATGAACGGCATGGGCATATACTCGCAAGGGTGGCTCACATGCGCTTGTCCTGCTGCCTGCGGTCGTTCATCTTGTTGTACACCTTGAACGCGGCCCAGGCCTTGCGGAGGGCGGGGTGCTGAGCGGTAAAGCGTGTCAGAGACAGGGCATAAGACTATGACGCCAGTACCTCGTCCTCGGGACGGCCTTCGAGCCATGCAGTGAGATCGTCTGAAATGCGCGTCTGTTCGTCGGTGTCGGCGTCGAAGGCCAGGGCGAGGCGGTGCAGCAGATCGCGCGCAGGGTCGGATTCGGGGGGCTCGACGTGCAGTTTCTTGATACGGTCATGATAAAATGCCTTGCGACAGAGGGGACAGTTTGCGGGCTCTACGCTGAGCAGACAGCTGCGGGGAGTCAGTTAAGCACACGAGGCTATGAACCACGTACGCTCTGCAGAAGATATGGCCACAGGGAATGGCGTGGGGTGCGTCGTCGGGGGTCAGCCACGAGTAGACGTCGAGACAGACGTCGCAGGAGGAGGACTCGTGGAGGACGAGCGGCATGCTGTTAAGCAGGCAACATGGCCGTGTTTAGGCGTGTTTCCCATCATCTGGTTGTAACCGGTCGCTGGATGCACCTGTCTGCCTGTAGGGCCTCTCCCCGCTGACGACCCAACGATACCGTCGCTACTAGGATCCCGAGCCCGCAGAATGTCCTTCTTCTCCAGGAAGAAGCAGCAGCCCCAGCCGCAGCAGCAGCCAGCGGTCACCGTCGCACAGACCCCCAGCCAGGCCCTTGCTCAGCTATCTGCACAGGCAGCAGGTAATTCGCAGCAGCAACAGCAGCAGCAGCAGCAGCAAAACTCGCAGCGCAACGAGCCGCTGGACTTGTCAGTGTCTCATTCCGAGTCCATACACATAACTTACCCGCACCAGCCAACCCGGCAGTGTCAACGGGCTCAATGGAATCAGCATGAGCAGCGGGCCCCCAGGCGGCAGTGCGCCCCAGCGACCGCGGAACAACGGTGCGGCTTCCCAGGCAGAAGCGTCGTCGCCGCAACCAGGCCAGCAGCGCGAGCAGCGTGCAGCATATCCCTGGGCAGCCCACAGACTCCTGCTGCCGCCCCCTGTCGTCCTCAACAAGCCCGGCGTCGTCCCCCCCACGTCCCCGTCCCCCTCGCCGTTTCCGCGCTACGGCCACGCCCTCCCCGCGACTCCTACCGCCAACGGTGACCTCTACATCTTTGGCGGTCTCGTCCGCGAGTCCGCCCGCAACGACCTCTATCTCTTCTCCACCCGCGATCAGTCCGCGACGCTCCTCCAGACTGCAGGCGAGTGCCCGTCGGCCCGTGTTGGCCACGCCAGTGCCCTCGTCAGCAACGTCCTTATCGTCTGGGGCGGCGACACAAAGACGGACCCAAAGTCAAAGCCGACGGACAAGCAGGACGACTCGCTTTATCTGCTTAACCTCGGTACGATCATCGATTTTTATTTCTCCTCTGTTCATCACTGCTCTAGTTTCACGCGACTGGACCAAAGTCACCGTCTATGGCCCATCCCCCGTCGGTCGTTACGGCCACGCAGTCACAATGGCAGCCGGCTCCAAATTCATGGTCTTCGGCGGCCAAGTCGACGGCGAATTTTTAAACGACCTTTGGTCATTCGACCTCAACTCACGTACGCTCAATATCCCTTATTCTGGTCCAAATATTCACAACATCCACAGTCCGGACAAGAGCCACTTGGGAACTCTGCGAGCCCGTATCCTCTGACCGACCAGCCCAGCGCACCGGCCATGCGTGCATAACATTCGAGAACCGGATCATTGTGTGCGTAGCTCGCCCCCGCATTGCTGCCCATGCTCTAACCGCAACGAAACTAGTTTCGGAGGCACTGATGGCCAGTTCCACTATAACGACACCTGGGCGTACGATCTCACCACCCGCAAGTGGTCGGAACTGCAGTGCATAGGGTTCATTCCATCCCCGCGGGAGGGACACGCGGCCGCCCTCGTCGACGACGTTATTTACATTTTTGGCGGCCGGGGCGTTGACGGCAAAGATCTAAGTGACCTGGCAGCATTCAAAATCTCCAGTATGTGATGGTCGTATTCCCTTAACCCGCTAAACTACTCCAGATCAAAGATGGTACATGTTCCAGAATATGGGTCCATCACCAAGCGGCCGATCCGGTCACGCTATGGCGTCCGTCGGGACAAAGGTCTACGTTCTCGGTGGGGAGTCCTTCACGCCGTCCAAGACTGATGATTCTGGCCTGGTCCATGTCTTGGACACTAGTGTGTTTCGTTACAACGTTCCTCTGCCCAAAAACTCAACAAGTGCAACTCCTCCAGAACACATCAAGTATCCCGTCACCCAACAGCCCGGGCCGCAGAACGTTTCGCGCAAGTCGTCACTCAACCCCGCCCCTTCGCAGCTCCAAAATCCCGCCGTCAACGGCGTGCGCTCCATGTCTCCGAGCATTCCCCTCGGTGCGGACCCGGATGATCCTCGACGCGCGGTGTCGCCCGCCAACTCGCGAAACGTTAAATCGCCGAATGGGATGGTTAATGGCAAGGGCAAGACGCCGATGCGGCCGAGGCGGGAAGACTCGGACGGCGCGGACGACAGCATGGACGACCGCGACGTCGTTCGCGAACGGACCATGTCGCCCGAGCAGGTAGCGGCGCCGTCCGCAGCTGCGTCGATACGCGCGAAGAGCCCCGTGGCCAGTGTGCGGGCGGTGTCGCCCGCGAACGGCGTGGATCCCCAACCGCCGAGTATGGTCGGGATGGCGTCCATGGCGCTCAATCAGAGCGGACGGGGGTCGCCCGCCCTCGTCGACCGCGACCGGAGCAAACCTCCGCCGGACGCGTTCTATAACAACAATGCGTCCGGCTCGCCGACGGGCGGGTCGCATGTCGGGCACGGGCACGGGTCAAGGCAGGGCTCAGTCAACACCACGTCGGACCTCATCAAGGAGCTCAAGGCGAAGGAGATGGAGCTGGAGGGTGTCAAGCGGCAGATGGTGTGGATGAAGGAGGCGCTTGGGAAGGCGTCCAAGGCGGGCTTTGTTTATGTAGACCGTGAGGGACAGCAGGTGAATGGCGCGATGGATGAGAGCAGTGACGGCAAGAATGCCGAGTTGGCTTTGAAATTCAAGCAGTTTAAGGCGCAGATGCAGGTAATTTTTTCTTTCTATCTACAAAGCGCCAGTGTGCTTATTGTCTGCAGACTCTCATGGCGGAGCAGGCCCGGCTGTCGTCTGAACAGGTTGCGGATGCCGACCGGATGAAGACCAGCGCCACCCAGGAGGCCGCGTACTACCGCGCCAAGCTCTCTGCCTTCGAGAACGCCAACGAGGCCGAGGTGGTCCGTATCCAGCAGGAGCGCTCCGCCGATCTGGAGAAACGCCTGTACGCGCTTATGAACGAGCGCTGGGAGCAGGACCGGAAGCTGAGCGAGCTCTCTGATTCGCTGGCTCTGCAAACCACGCTGTACGAGCAGGCAGAGGCGCGGGCCGTCGACGCCTGCAAGCGTGCGGAAATAGTTGAGGAGTCACACGAGCGAGCGCTGCAGCGGCACAACGGCGTCCAGGAGCGGCATAACACCCTAGAGGCGCAGCTGCGCGACCACGCTGACCGTCTACTGTCACAAACGACCGCGCTCGAGCAGAAGGAGGCGGACGAGATGAGTTTGCGCGCGCAGGTGGACGAACTCATCCAATCACGTGACCAACATCTGCGGGCGCTCGAGCAGGCGAGGACGGCTTTACAGGCGTCGTCTTCCCGCGCCGAGGAAGTCGATGTGCAATATGACCGTGCACGCGAGCAGATCACCACGCTCGAGGTGGACATTGTCGAGCTGCGCGGCGAACTCGAGTCCCGCACGGCCGAGGTCGAATCCATTCGCGCAAGACTAACTGACGTTGAGAACTCATGGGCCAAGTCGCGAGAAGAGGCGGATGCTTTCAGGGCGCTTACGACGGGAAGCCTTGGGGAGCTGCTCGACTCGCACCGGGATTTGAAAACTGACGAAGAGCGCATGGCGCGGGGGGCATGCGGAGAAGATGCAGGTGATGGAGGCGGAGGCGGCGTCGTTGCGCAAGATGCTGAAGGAGGCTACCCAACAAGTCGAGCAGCATCAGACGCAGCTCGCGGAGGAGCGGCGGCGGGTACGGGAACATGAGATAGAGCATTCGTCACTGCGGTCTCAAACGGTCGCTGTCCGAACCCAGCTTTCGATCGCACTTGCGGACATTGGGCGTACGAAGAAAGATCTGGCAGAACGGGAGGCGCGGCTCAGTGACAAGTCCAAGGAAGCTTCTGACGCCACCGTACGACTGGGAATGTTGCGCAATTACCTGGCTGAGAACGGCATCAGCGTCGAAGATGACCGATCGGGGTCTCGGTCGCATGGAACCACCTCCCCGTCGGTTCAAGTTGTGGAGCTGGAGAGTAAGCTCGCCGACCGTACGCGTCTCTACGAGAACGCCCAACGCGAGCTTGAAACTGCCCTGCGAAGGAAGCGAGACCTTGAGGCGCAGCTCAGTCAAGTGTCGGCACAGCTTGACAGAGCTCGGACGACTCAGAGTCCTGTCGCCACATCCAATCCTGAAGCCGAGGCTCGCGCCGCCGAGGCCGAGCGCAAGCTTGAAGAGACGGAAGCGAGCTACAAGGCGCGGATGCAGCAGATGGAGGAGGATTACCAGCTTGCTGTTCACTACGTAAAGTACGTGATTTTCCATTTTTGCTGGACTTCGTTCTGATTCACTATAGGGGAACGGAGAAGATGATGCGGAGAATGAGGGATGAACTAACGAAACAAAAGAACACCAATGTTTCTCTTCAGGCTGACCTCGATGCTGCGCGGGGAGTCAAGTCGCCACAAGATAGGAAACTGATGAATGGTCGCTCCACACCGGTCGTCCGATGACGGCCAAGATGCAGCCCTTCGCAGCCAACTTGTCGACGCTCAACGACAAGTACAACGCCTCACGAACGAAAACAAGGAGCTCCGCTTGCGTCTTGATAACCTAGAAAAGGACCTCGAGATGCTGAGGGATAACTTACTAGCGTCGCAGCGCGAGTCTGATGACCGGCTCATCCAAGTCGAGGACCTGCAACACGAAGTTGATCGTCTTCAGTCTTCGTTGGTCACTTTGCGTGGTGGGCACGAGGAGACGCTCCTCGAAAAGCTGAGCAACGAAAATACTACTCTGCGGCGAGAGAACGAGCAGCTCTCTCATAAAATCGGTCTCTTATTAGAAGTGGATCAGCCGTCGTTTGGGCAAGGGCGGCCTATATCCGGCGTGTCCGCCCGCCGAGTTAGCAACTCGAGCTCTGAAAATGCTCTAGCTTTTGAGCATCTGTCCAGGTGCGCCTAAATGTATTATTGAGGTCTGACGCTAAGCTACTGCAAACAGTGAACTGGACTCTTGGCAAAGACAACTTGCCAGCTCCATGAGCGACCGACGACCTTTGAGCGACTTCGATTCGGAACCTGAGAGAGCGAGGTCTCCTCGTTCATGATCTCTGACCATGCTGTTCATGTCTATGTATACCCGGATCTACGCTCGCTTGGATTCTGCTACTCACATTTAACTTAGTCTTATCGTGCTTTCCTCTGTCCCTAGTATATATATTATATTTTCGGCGATAGGCGCCGTCCACTCATGCCAAAATCATGATGCCCTTTGGGTCCACTCTACTGCCTTGGCTTTGCAAAGAGCAATGCCTTCCTCGTCACCGATACGCTTTTCGAGCTCTAACCATTTTTTGAAGAATGCCCTGCGAGACGGATCAAATGGTGTGGCTGAACGAGAAAAAGTCCAACGTACTTGGCCTTATGGCTCGTCATTTTTTGAATTAGGACTCGGTCGAATAAGTTTCTGATTAACATTGAGAATTTCAAAAGAACAGTCAAAAGAAACACCAACCGCAAGCTCTGTATTTGGCCTTGACCTGCCTCCATATCCATGTATACCGACCATAAATCTAGGCGTTTGGGGTGCGAATCTACAATACCCTCAAACAGTGTCTTGCCTCGCTCAGGATCCCCGAGCTTGTACTCGAGCTGGGCGAAGCGAGATATTGTCTTGAGGTCTGTCAAACAAGATCGATCAACGTTGCGAGAATGTCAACTCAGCTGCTCACGTTTCCGTTTATCAAGACTTTGAAGGCACCGTGATAGCAGTTTTCGCGAGTCTTCGAGGTTCCCTTTTCGAAGGTAGAATTCGCTGAATAGCGTCCAGACCTTGGAGCTCTGTCCAAACTTCTTGCACGTTCGCTGATACTGTTCCTCTGCTTTCTGGAGACAACAAAGTCATTAATACAAAAAAGCTACAAGACAGGGCAGAACGCACGGTAGATTTATCTGATTGATCGAAAATCAGCGCAAGGCGTAGATGTATGGTTTTGGAATCGTTGGCTCGCGCTGCTTCCTTGAACACCGTTTCTACAGTATCATCCGTACCGTACACATTCTCGAGGTTGAGAAGGGCTATCCAAATGTTCAGCTTCTCCTGCTCTTCCCGGAAGTTGATGGTTTGTAGAGCACGGCGGGCGATTTCCCGGGCCCTCTCCACTTCGGACAGTTGTAGTTGGAAGGACATGTACTGCACCCAGAGATACGACGAGTTGGGAGAACCCAGAAGTAATCGCTCAAAGTCGGCGTTAGACTCCGGTGTTTTGGTGTGCATGTCAGCGGTGAGATCCTGTTCAATCTCTTTTTTTCTCCGTTTCTTCTTTTTTTCAGTCTGTTCATCGTCGTTTTCATCCGAATCGGAGGGCTCTGCTGCTTCATCTCCATCGAAGTTAGGATTTGTCGACCACTGGAAACCCCCCGACAACTGAAGGGAAGGAACGTGCGAGGGGGGAGCGGGTTTTGATGGTTTGGAAGACGATTGGTAAAGGTGCGACTGAGGGTCAATGTCGATTTGCATCGCATCGTCCTCTGAATCGTCATTATCGTCATCGGGGGCGTCTGGGTTGGGGGGACTACTGGGCGCGTCTCCATCGGGCATGTCGCCCTCATCCTCGGAAGCTTCTGCTGTTTCTTCCGCTTCCCGGAAATCCTCCTCGTCGAAATAAGAAGGTTTCAGGCTGAACGAGATCTTGCGCTTCTCGATTTTCAAGACGAAGGCCTTGACACGATCTCCTTGACGGAAGCCACGGACAGCAACAGAAACGTCTGCATCAGGGTTGTCTGAGAGCTTGTACGAGTCAGGATAGCTCCTTCGAGACATTGGGCATTCTCACCTGCGACTTGTGACAGAGGCCACTGAGTTTGGACCCTTCAATTTGGATGAAGAGTCCATAATCCTCTATCCTTGTGATGACGCCGTCAACCTTTTGGCCTTCCTTGAGGTCTGCTATTGCCAAGGACGAAGACGAGGCTTTGGACAAGTCTCCGGATCGCAAAGTCATTTCGACTTTTTTAGCGTCGACATCCACGCTAAAGACGTACTTGGTTGCAGATCAATGAGAAGACGAAGATAACGAACCTTAGTATCCGGCCATTCACAAGTTGATTTGTGGAAAATCGTTCTTTCCACTCTTTGACGAACTAAGAAATGTGAAGATGTAGACAACAGCGGGAGAAGAGTACTCACGTCGTCGAAAAGTTCCCTGATTTGTACCCGAGCGTCGACGTCGCGGCCAATGGTGACAAACAAGCCGTGGTCCCACCACGCTCTTGATAAACCCTCTCACAGCGTCGCCAACTTGGAGATCCGCAAGACTTTTGGATTTCCCGATCCACAACAGGCTTATCCTGGTCGGGTACATCCGAGAATGCCGTGTCGATAATGTAAGTTGTTTTTTCTCCTTGTCGATCGCAATAACACTGGCTTTCAGCACAGAGTCGACCTGAGGGAAAGGTGTTGCTCCGTCGTAATCATCCGCAGTGTCTGTTGGATTCAGTATGCCCCAATGCGAGACGGAAGTTTGACCAGGGTCCGTGGCGAGTGTGCCGTGTGACACGGCCGCCACGATATCGCCAAGGGCGACTGTCTCAATAGAAAGGGACCCTTTGCTCGTGACGACCGCCTTTCCCTTTGGCTTACACGCTACGAGCACAAACGACTTCTCCACGTTTCGAGTTACAACGACGAGGTCTTCGAGCCGTTCCCCAACTTTCAAGAGTGCGCGAAGTTGTGCTACGGCGAGTTTCCTTGGTTGGCGAGATTGCTTAACGAGATGAGCGCCCGGACTTGACTCGGGCGAAGGGCGAGGACAGCGTGATCGGCATGGATTTCGGAGACAGTGCCCCCAAGATATTCCCGATTTCGACCGCACTGATATCGCTTGTTACGTCAAAAGCTGACAGAGGCCTGCCGGACGCTAGCAATAATACGACCTTGGTCCTCTAGGCTGATGATGCGTACTTTGAGCACTTTGCCTATTGGGAATGACTCGGACAATTTAGAAACAGCGGTTTCACTGTAATTCGATGATTAGACTGGCAAAAAAAAGAATATATGAGCGTACCTGATTTCCCTGGCAGGTACAACGGCCTTGAGGTTGTTGAAGAATTCTACCATCAAATGTTTCGAAAACCTTGAAGATCACGGCATGCACTACAGTTCTGAGTTTGACGTTTTCCAGCGTCGCTATAACAGGGAGGGTAGACTCGACCAGCGTCTTCTTAGCTGTTAGTGATATCCGTTTTCGCTCTGGGTCAACGACGAGCACCTAAACGACAAAGTTAACACAAGACATCGTTGACAAGGAAATGTGCACCAACCCGACATTTAATGGAGGCTCCCGCTTTGAACCGTTTCGCAGGGTGTTTGAGGGTGATATCCGCATAGTGATTGGGCCATACGACCCCATCGACATTACCGGACATCGAAACAAAGAGCCCCGAGTCCGTGAGTTTTTTAATCGTCCCCTTGACTACTCGCCAACTTGAACATCCGCTACTTGCAAGAACTTTTGCTCGAGAACCGAGGATTTCATAGAGAGCTGAAGGAGGCCATCGAAGAGGAAATACCCAGTCACGCGAGCTCTGTGGATGGAACCAGGCTTCCAGGGTCCCGACGAGGGAAGTGAAGGGACGTGCTCGTCAGAAACATGCGAGATCTGCGATGTGATGAGGAAAGAACAGCGAAGGAAGAACAGGCTTACATGAACAAAACCTTGAATTGCGCCGAAGTCAATGTCGACTACAACGCCCCGCTCAGCCTCTACTCGAACTATTTTTACCGCCTCCAATATGGTACCGATCGGGTATGCCTCCTGCATTGATTGAGATGCAGCTTTCTTCGCCTTGACCGTCTGAACACCAAGCCTCAATACATGCTCGGTAAGGGCTAGGGCAAACCGTGGCGGCGTTGTCGAAAAATCGTACAAAAACCCGTGCTTTGACCTTATTCCCAATTTTATACGTCTTCTCGGACGCGTCAGGTCGAAGATGAAATTGGTCAACTGTGCCGTCGAAAAAGCCCAGGACCTGGAGATTGATCCAGTGGGATGAAACGGCGGTGATGAGGGCCTGAACTAGAGTTCCAGGAAGAACCGAATTGGCGTTGGAGACTTCTGAGAGCTGGAGAAAATGCATCAGACGTCAATACACAGATGTCATTTGTTTCACGCACGTAGGATCCACTGAAGGTTTCGGCATCGACACCGACGTTGCACGTCCGTCCATTGGCGGACACACTGGCGACGGCAACATCGAGTAACTGTCCAACCCAAAGCTTAGCTTTTTGCGTTGAATGGCCTCTTTTTTGGCTTCTTTGAAAGACAGAAATCCCGAGATATCTGGGATTCCTAGATCCAGGATGTAGCCATGATCCTCAACACTCTTAACAGCGGCAGAAAGGGTCTAAAGTCAACATAGCAAAATTATGAGCACCCCATTCCCTTGTAAAATTGAACATACAAACCAGCCTTCAGATCCGATTTGTGGACACCAGAATTGACTCGTTCCGGAACTAAGCTGAGTTCTACGCGCCTACTCGCCCTTACAACTTCATCCCTCGACTTGCCAATCCCGGACATGTCGGTGGAACCAGGTGCATGTACTGTTGTAACGACAGCTCGAATGTATTGTCCGGATGGAATAAATCAGAGAGGTCGGGGACACGAGATGGAGATGGGTCAGATTCGTCTTCATCGGACTCTTCCGCTTCATTCTCCTCATCCCGATCCATACTGCTTTCCAGCAGAGTAGTGAATTGGGAGGATATATTTGTGATCGGTACATGCGCGAAAAGTTGGTTTGGTAGGGAAATGATAAGAGCTAA
>JARJCV010000641.1:0-17627 GCA_029281435.1 Mycena haematopus
TCCAAGAGGCTTTTCGCCATGTATTCATCTTCACCAGATCCTCGCGTGTCGGATGAAGCTAAACAACACGCACGCGAATATTTGAAGGAACACGATGTCTAGGTTGGTTGCGTGGACCCTAGTTGAAATCCCTGTATCATAGAACCCAATGACATGGCTCGATCGTTTCATTTTTTCAGAGCGACAACTGCTTCACACTAACACTCAACTCTTTGCTGACCGACCCAATTCATCGACTCTTTTGAGCAAAACGTCTATCCGCCCCTCAAGTCCACCAACATTGCCTTTCACCACGTCTCGGTTCTCCTCCAAGCTCTTCTCGATCGTCTTCACCGCGTTGTCGAGTTCACCTAGCGCTTCCCGCATCTTCCGCTGGTCTTCCTCCAGCCCTTCTAGCGTGCTTTCAAACTGGGCGGCAGACGTGTGGAGCGCAGATAACGTTCGCAGGCGTGTAAGAATATGCGGGATGTGCGGAAGAGACGGGCCAAGGCGCGATAGTAGCGGGATAACTTGTTCTTGTATTTGAGAGGGAGGGACCCCATTCGACTGCGAAGGATGCCGGCGATGCGAGTGTTGCGACGCGGCTGCGCGATCTAGATCGGAGAGCAGCAGCTTTAGGCGCCGAGAGACAGAGTCGATATGTCGTGGTTGAGTCAAAAGGGTTAGTTGCGACTGCAGGCGTGTGACGAGGGGAAGTAGAGGTGTCGGCAAAGGTGAAGACTTGGAAGGGTCGTCATTCGTTTAAATCGGAAACAAGTAATTCAGGCAAACATACCTCGTCTAGGGTGGCGGTAGATGATCCGACCAGCTTCTCGAGTTCCCCAACCCGCCGGTCCATCTCCACAATACTGCGAACATTAGGCTTTCCACTCTCATCGGCCCCAGAACGGACGGAATTTTTGGGGGGCTTGGTGTCGGGCTCCTTCTCATCCTGCCCTAGAATTACGCCCACCAGTCTCCCTCTCCCTTCCCTCCCTTGGCGAATCTTATCCAGCTTGCCACGCACGTCCACTAGGCCGCGAATCAGTTCGCCTGGGTCCACGGTGTCCTCTTCTCGTTCCTTGAAAAGCAGCGGATTGGCGGGGTCAGCAAGCTCGGTCTCAAGAGCCATTACCTCCGCCTGTAACGCACGTAATCGCTGCGAAAGCGGTACCGGACGCGATGTCGACGGCTCAATTGGGGAAGTAGGATCGGTTGGAGACGGTGGATATGCATAGTGTGTTCGCTGCCGATCTTGGCAACGAAATCAATAGGAATGGACGCGAATGAAGTGGCAGGCAAACCTCGTCGTTTCTCTGCCTTTCTAAACTTTTTGCTCGCTTCGTCGAGTTGCATGAGATTGGTCGAGTCGAGCTCTTCCTTCGACGCGCCGATATCGGCTGTCCGACCACCTCTTATGACGGAACGCGACGGCGCTGCCTCGTCATCGCTGCCTGCGTCGGCCCTCTGAAATAAAAGGCGTGAATAACGACAGATATGCGCATTTCGAGACTTGCATTGAGCGCTGACGGTAATGAGTCTTCGGTCTCATAGACATCCGGAGCGGTATCCTAAGGAAATTTAAGCAATAGAAAGCCAGTTGGGGAAACACGGACGATATCAGGGAGGGTTGAATATTTTGCGGCGTTCATGTTGACAGTTTGGGTATAAATGGGTTCTCTGTTTGGCTGCGACAGCCATGGTCCTCGTTCTCATAATTGGGGACCTCCATATCCCCCACCGGACCCATGACCTCCCCGCCAAGTTCAAGAAGCTGCTAGTCCCCGGCAAAATACAGCAGATATTATGCACAGGAAACGTATGCGACAAGGAAACGTACGAGTACCTGCGCACTATTTCGCCCGACGTCAATGTAGTGAAAGGAGACTATGATGAGGTGCGCAACCTCGAGGCCGTGGGCGAGCGTCGTATCAACACAGAATGCTGCAGACGTCGGCGTTCCCATCCTCGATAACTGTCGTCCACAGTCCCATCAAGATCGGCGTCATTCATGGGCACCAGAGTCCCTGTAGGCGATCTCGACTCACTCAGTGCCATTGCGCGCCAGATGGACGTCGACGTCCTCATATCCGGCCACACCCACATGTAATACGCGCTCCAGATGCTTGCTCTGGTTGAGCTGACGTGCTGCCCAGCTTCCAGGCGCGCGAACACGACAACAAATTCTTCGTCAACCCGGGCTCGGCCACCGGCGCGTGGACGGGACGTTTAATGGGTAATTTGTCGCAGATTCTCAAGGGTGCCTGCTAACGACGGTTCAAGCGACCCCACGCCATCCTTTGCGCTTATGGACATTCAAGGCCCTGTTGTGGTCACGTACGTTTACCAACTCATAGAAGGCGAGGTACGCGTCGAGAAAATCGAATGGAGGAAGGAGGACGAGGCACCGCCGGCAAGGGGTGCCGCGCCGCCGATTGGTAGCCCGCCCCAGGTAGCCCTCAGCCCGCGGAGTGTGGTGAGCGACGCGTCAATTCGGATTATGTGGGTTGGTTTTATCCCTTCTCCCTGCTTCCTCTCCTGACAGTCTTTCCAGGTACATATAAGCACCTTTCAGTTGTATAGCTTTAATACGATGCCGCGAACCGATATTCGGTGCCCTCGACTGCATGGCCGTTGTCTTCATTGGGAGTTTTGGCCACGTAGGCCCCACGTTGTCTTCGTTTTCAACAACTCATTCCTCTTGGAAGCAACATACAGCCCATCTAAACGTTGTTTTCTCCTGAGAAACATTCGCTCCTTGAAAACAATGCTATACCAAGACTCTTTCCATCTACATTACGCCTTTTTATTACTTATTCCTACACATATATTGAGCCATCCGTCTGCACCTGCAAGGCAAGCCCCCAGCCACGCCATTTCGGCTTCGGGGGCGTTAAAACACCTTGGATGAGGGGATATGCATACTCGGGCACCGAGGGGGCTTGAGGGTGGGGATTACTCCGCGAAGGTGGTGGGGCAGGTGGTCGAAGCGGGAACAGAAGGGGGACATGAGTGGACAAAAAGTGTGCGAGGGTATGCGGTGTTCCTACCCAAAGGTGAGCCCATGCATTTTTAAGGACACTTGAATGAGACGTACCGTCCTCCAGAATGGGCGGAACGAGGTCCTGAATGACAGGTCCGTCGGGCAGATAGACTCGAACGGGCACGCTTCGGACATTATATGCGCCGTCGCGCTCAATGGGTCCTGCATCGGCAGATGGAGGCCGACCATGCATCGACACAGAAGAAGGTGGTGGCCCAGGGGACTGCGGGCGGTTGCCCGGAGCTGTTGTTGGGGTGACCTTGGAGGCTACGCGCCAATAGTCGTCGAAATTGTCTGCGATATGCATGAGTTAGCTGCCTTGAAGATGGACAAAGTGGCCTACGTTCTTTGATGCCCTCCCATAAGCCATCCTGGTCGACTTTCCGAAGCCCAGTCATCCGCTTCGTGTTGCCCCAGCGGATAAAGTCGGCCTCCTTCAGTTGCCCCATAAATGCCTGCTTGCATGACTCTGCGCTGGGAGAGAGTAGCAGTTTATCGGTGGAGGTGACGCAAGGTGCAGATAGACGCAGGGGCGTCGCCACCATTCCTGAGACAGTTACGCTGGTCGAATCGTGGAAAGGATAGAGTGACTATCGTAAATGAGGCCAATGGGCCAGTGCCTGAGAATTATATTGAATGGATAAAGATACCGACTAGGGAATACTAACCACTTGAGCAAGGTGCCGTCATCACACTCGAACCACCACTCCTCCTCCTTGAGGCCCTTTGCGGCAACCTCATCAAAGACCACGTCCATTAAGAAACGACGGATCTCTGGCATCAGCAAAGGAGGTAGCTGACGCGGGGAGCCTGCATGAAATAGCATTCCAGGCCGCGATCCGAATTTGCGGGGAGCTCATTGGGGTCGACGCGGATTTCCAATGGCACTGTACCCTCCAGCTGAGGCGTCGAAAAAGGGTTGTGTGGTAGTCCGGTGTTCTTCGGTCCTTGGGGCGGGGTGTCTTTGTGGTACCGTAGTTTGACTGGTAGCACCTGCAAGGCCTTATAACTCTGGGAGGGAGAGAGATATTCAGAGAATGTGAGTCGGCTCTGCGCGTGCTGTTTGAGATTGTTTGGAATTGCACGATCAGGTGACCTTGTTGCCTTTCTCACATCCTCCCATCTTGCGACAGTCTCGCCCCTCAGGTAAAGTCTTCACCAGCTTCAGCCAACCTGATAATATTCAAACTCACCGCCGTCGCGCTTGTAGTGGGGCAAACGATTCTCGTGAACACTGGTTTTCGCCTGCAAGCTTTGAGTTAACTGTTTGAAACTCACAGATTTGACGTATTCCCTTCTGTCTCCGTCCATGGTACCCTCCGCCGCACACATCCCCCTCAAACAGTCCAGGTCCGTCTCGGGCGCAAGCGCCCCTCGCTCCCCAGACCAAATCCTCGAGGTCGTCCCCCAAGCGACTCAAGGCCGTCCCTCCAACAGCTTCCGCCAGCCATCGCGAGAAAGAAGACAAGGACAAACGACGCGAACACCATCAGCAACGAGTTGAGTTCGCGACAAGTACCGCAAGGCTTTTCCGAGCTGGAAGTTCTACTTCGATGTCGACAACATTCTCCCGAAAACGTATCTGCCATCAAGCTTGCGCAGGCCAAGGTCCGGCAGCTCAATGGCGTACGTGTCTCTTGAACCTCGCTGCTCTTCTCACCACCGCTTATGCCATCGCATCTTAGACCATCGAGAATTTCTTCTCCAACAACATCACACATCTCATCACAGACCATCCGTCCCGCAGATCCTCCCGCTATACCCTTCGCCAACAAAGAGAACGACGCGCCCCCGGACCAAGCTGCTGAAGAGCCCAACAAGTCTAAGGGAAGTAAGCCTAGTTATTATTTGCTAGAGTCGCTGCTCACCCAAAGCTCGCAGCGCACCGAGGAGTTCCCACCACTCGCACTCGATCTCGTGCAAAGGCAAAGAGCTTCGAGAACACAAAAGTATGGAACATGGTAAACTACAGAGTGTGGGTCGATCGCTGTCTCGATCCGCCGCAACATCCGCATCTGCGTCTCTTCCGCCTTCAGCGCGAACGCACTCTTTCCCGTTTGCTGCAATCGGAGAGCTCAATGGAACCAGTGAGCGTGATCCGACCCAGAAGAGGCATGATTTCAAGTACTCAACCGCGGCACTACTTCATGCTGGTGGAGGATATTCGTAGCGAGTTGGCCACAGTTGCCGTTCAGAATACGTTATTCCTAAAGGCCGTGACGCGGCGAACACAAGGTTCCTTGGCCTGTGCTGCATTGTCATCCCACACGCACGGGGTCCCTTTCTACCGTTCGACGAAAAGGAAAAGAAGCGGTGGGAAAAGGCGCAGCGTTGGAGCGGAACAAGCGGCGAACGCGAGAGGCAGCAAGACAAAATGTTGCGCGTGGAGGCGATGAAGCGCAAAGCCGAGGCACGTTGCAGGCCTGCAACCAATCCGGTGATTCTCAGACGCTCGGCCTCGATGAACAATATGCATCGGCGTGCCAGGCTTCTCGACGAGCAGCAATCGTTGATCTGGATTGCGATGCGGCCGACTCTACGAACGCGTCGGGATATCTTCCTCGCGGGTACGTCGCTGCGTCGGGGAACAGTGTGGGTATCACCTCGACCACGGGCACGACATCGACAACCGGCTTTCCCTTGAAGTCGTCCGCGCTGCCTTCCGCTTTACGCGGGAGGCCTGAGGTTTTAACGTCACGCAAATTCCCCTCTGCGCACGCCCAAGCCAAGAACGGCGATATGGGTCCGCCCACGAACCTCCCAGAAAGACGGCCGATGCTCAAGAAGAGTCGTAGCACGAATACGATGAGGCTTCCGAAGAGAGATGAAGGCAGTAAGCCGGGTTATTGCGAATGCTGCCGCACGAAATTTGAGGATTTTACCCAAGTTGGTACTCTGCTTTGTCTCATGTTCTTTCTTCTCACGAAACGTAGCACATCACTGGCCGAAAGCACCGCAAATTCGCAGTCGACGACTCTAATTTCCTGCAGCTGGATGATATTTTGGGACGGGTCAAGCGTCGCACCGTCGAGGAAGTCAAGCGGGAAGAGTCGGAATGGGCGCAGAAGTGCTCCGAGCTCCACAACAGCGATGAGGAGGAAGAAGAGACGTACTTGCAGGACACCCCCTCCAGCGATTGCGAAATGGTGGACTTGGATTTATAACACCACACACAGTTGAGATGTTCAGCATTCGCATTGTATTTCGTACACGCCAACACAACAAATGTTCGTCAGCACAGTGGTCGTGAGTACAGAAAACGAGGGTCCCATCGCGTTCAAACAATGGTAACAGTCAATACTGAAGTCACTCCATCAGTGGCGATGCCTTTGAGCAAAATCAGCCAAGCAGATCGATTGAAAACTGGGCAATGTTTACCGTGGTTGACACCGGCAGATCCAGCAGGGAGAAGACCAGTAAGCTGCTCCAGAGTCGCGGAATAGGTGACTCCTCCGAAGTTGGGAAGCGGGTTCGTGTTCGTCGCATTTTGAACCAGCAAATCACGGCCTAGTAGTTGATCTTTTTCAATGTGCGGTCATATCTAACATGGACCTGGTACTCGCCAATGTTGTAACCATTTGGGACAATATTATGCGACTCGAAGACGTTCTATATGGTGTTATTCTGTGAACCTGTTGATAGCAAAAGACATTCACCTCCTCCTTCGAGACACTGACAAATTCGGTCAGACGAAGACTACCACCAAATTAAAGTACTGACGCCAAGAACAGAGCGCCTGTGTCGGCATCAGAGCCATTTTGCCGGAACACGCGCAAGTGGTTCCCCCCAATCAAACTCTCGAGGCAAGTCCCCAGTTCGGCGTCTCCGTAGTCTTGTCTCAGTTCGGCCTTGGCTTGTTCAGAATACAATGCAAAGCAAGATGGCAAAGAACTTACAGTTTGGTTGACAAAACCATTTCCGTCACCAAGATTGGCCGACTGGGGTCCACCTGCGCTGCATTAAAAAACATTTGGGAACGCAGTTGACGACAGACCGAGATGTATCCCGAGACACTCAAAAGAGCTGAAGTTTGTGTGATATGGCAAAAGAACAGAATAACGAAAGATGCATACAATCCGATTGCCTGCGCAAAGTTCAAGAACCCATCGTCCGTGAGAACAGCAGGAGAGCTCAAGCCAGAGATGATGACCTTCGAGAGAGTGAGGCGGAGTTCCGCCGAAGACGAATCACGGTACGTACATTCAGAGGCTCCCCAAGGTCTGAGGTTGAGTCACCACCACTGGCTGCATTGAAGGAACCCTGAGTGAATTAGAGGGCCTTTATGAAATAAATTATCTTCACCATCATCGAGCATAGATCCTCCAGCCAGAGTCGGGTTGACAAACGCAACGGCGCGTTTGGTTGGTGTCGCCAAGGTCAGTGCTGCCAGGCCAAACACAAAAGCAGAGGAGATGAACATGGTGACCCAAGGACGTAGACAGTACTAGTCTGAGAACAGCGGACAGGGAGACCGTTCACACCAATCGTTGCAAGGACAAGGCCTTTTATGTATTTCCGTGCAGATGCGTTTACCATTTCCATGCGTACGAGTTCCACATGTGGACGCGCATACTTGCTGGGAGCATATGACCGCTCGATATTTATGGCTACAACATCACGATCAATGTCGAGGAAGAGTGCAAGAATAGAGTTAAAAATAGCATTCAACTCAACGTGGCACGTCCTCAGGCGTCCTAAACAAATAAGTAAGTACAAAGATTGGGCCAGGATGACGACCGAGAAAGTGCTGGAGTCGATTCACTCTTGGAAATTGCTATGGATTGGCCATGGAAAAACAAGAGTTCCCCATCACATTCCGGGTACAAGAAGCCGGAGCAACGTTCGGTCCAAAACAGCATTCGTCTACCAATGAGTATCGCGAACGTTCTACCGAGCACTCGCGCCATTCAGAATTATCGCACGGGTATTCTATGCCCCGCGGTGGTAAAACGCTGAATCGAGATGCTAACATCGTCCATCCATCGTTCCTCCATCTCCACTGTCAGGCTGCGCGATACCTTGTGTTCATCCCGGCCGCCTATCGCAGCTCTGAGGAGGGAGAGCGCGGTATTGACAGCCGGCGGCTGTGAGTCCAATGTGTGGCCCACGAGTTCTGTCCACACCCTGGCGGTGGTGGAAGCGTCCATGCCGTTATAGGTCTCAGCCGAAGGTAGGCCGTCAGAACAGAGAATTAGAAACCAGGGCCGGCTTGGAAGGTCGCGATGATAAATGTCTGGGACATTCGACACATATGGCGGCTAATTGTGGGCCATAAATGAGTCGAAGTCGGAGGAATCAGAGGAACGAACCGTGGATATCCGAGACGCACACTGTCTAAGGGTTCCTTGCGATATCCAGTCCTGGTCGAAGTTTACGAAAACACGGGAAGTGTAAAGAGAAGGAATCTTGAGCCAGATGTCGCCAATCGCTTGTAGAGGCCTGTCAGATGGAGCTTCGCATGTATCAAGCAGCAAGTACCCTTGGTAGGTTCCAAAAAGCCCAAAACTCGACCATGTTGTACAGCATCCGGTTCTCGAGGATGTTCAGCCCTTATCCGCTGTGCTTCACGGTGATCATGTCCAGCATGAAGGCGGTTGACCAGTGTCCCTGTCCATGCCCCGCTATTATGGCGAAGTCCCAACACTACATATAAATATGAACATTTATCTAAGCGGTTGTGGGTCCATGTATACTTGACCTGCGTGGCAATCTTTCAAGATGGAAGTTAGATTGATGAACGCCTGAAAAGTATGGCCGCACCTAGAATTCGTTTATCTTCAAACAGCTTCAAATAGGTGGAGTTACTTTACCTCCAAGATTGGCGACCCATACATTTTTTTCGTTTGGATCAGTCAGACTGAAGGAAGGTGTGTATTCAGGCAAGCAAAAAAAGTGAGAGCTACCTGAGAACAAGAGTTGTTCCACCGAGGCAGCGAGCCGCTGCTCGGTGGCTGCGGCCAGTGCTATCTCGCTGAAATATACTCCGCACTTGCCCGTCTGACATTCGGTTCAGACGTCTGAGATCTCGGGGGAAGATATCTAGGAAGTTGGACGATATCGAATCGTCTAGTTGTACAACGGAATCCCGCAAGATTTGGCTGACACGGGCGGGTGGAATCTGGCGATTGCCCGACTCTCGAAGAGCGGCCCCGAGGTTCCTTCGGAGATTTTTTGGGAGGGTTTCAGCAACATAGTCCACTGTGTCATGATTTACGTGACCTGTAAAAATTTCACTTTAGTTATCGGTCCACAAGCACAAGCCAGTGCGCATATTCACCATCGAAGATGCTATTGAATTGCCAGGTTCCCCCAGGAAAATGCCACTCCTCTACAACGAAGCGGTCTTGGTTCTGGTATACATGAGGGGAGCATGGTTGAAAGGTCAGGCTATCGACCTTGCGATTAGATTGGGGACAGGCCAGGCGCTTTAGTTCAGCCGTAAGAAGAGGCTCCGGCAGTACCCGGAACGTCCATGGGCCTTGGCCAGGGTGGCCCATGTCGGTTGAACCAAATTCTTCTACTTCGGCCAACGCAAGGAGGTGTTCAGATGAGCTTGCTGCATCCAATGAGACAACATTGGGGTACATCAGAAGGGCGAGGACCTGCGGGCAGCCATCCTAGATATTATTTAAATGACAGGACATTGCGCACGGCATGTACCGCATTTCGCCAACCAGTCGGAAAATCTGAAGCTGATGTAATCAAACTGGGTTGTAACTAAGGCAAGTAGAGTGACAGAGAACTTACGGGGACCTTTGGTATCACATGGAGCGGTATTCGAACGACTGCAATGGAGTGAGACCATCATCAAAAGAACTAACGAAAGTGAAAGGTCATCAGTAAAAGAACTAACCAGAGTGCTGTGGCGTCGACGAGCGTCTGCGAGCGTCACCAGAAATCATGCCAAACGGCTGCCAGGGTGTTGCCCGAGATCAAAGATAGTGCAAGGAAGGTCACTGCCTAAAAAATAGCAAGTTCTGGAGAGCTCAGTCACCGACCTAACCAAATGCGTCGAGGGATCACATAATGTAGAGACTCTTGGATACGCTCAACATTAAATCGTGATGCTGCGTGCTGATCACCGGAGGCAGGCCATCGCCGTGTTAGTTCAGGATCAGACGCCGAGAGGAATTTTGGATGTTTGGTGCAAATTTTGGCTTCGGTTTACACATAGGTAGTGATCTAGTTCTCTGCCTCGAGGTCGTCGTTCATGATCTCAACTCGAAACTCGCGAACGCCAAATCGTATCCCCCAAATTCGTAGTTGATCTTGTCCGTACGTTTGTACACTGGGAGCTCGGTCCCAAGGGATAATTTGTCGCCAGTGGCTGGGGGAATCAAGGCAGTCTTGAAGGCCCGCTGTGCAGCCTCGATGGTGCTTTCTCCATCCTCGTTCTCGTCATTGTCGTTGTCTTCGCTCGAGATGAAGAGGGAGAGACTGAGGTGACTGGGCTGGAATATTGTGACGACACGTCTGATAAGCGATAGAAGATCGGGAATGGTCGTTGAATCCTGGGGAGGCGGGCGCGAGTGAGGAAGTGGAATATTACACTCGAAGCTGGCGTACGACCACCCCTCCTCGGGCGTAACGTGAATAGTGTAATAGCCTTCTGTAGGAGCGCCGTTGATATTGGGGACCGGATCGGTCCTCCATTTGATGAGCGCATTGGCGGAGTAGCCGCACGGGGAGAACGAGTACGCGTCCAAAGTTGTCAAATGTGGAGGGAAGAGATTGGATATGTTAAGAGACGCAGATAGTGCTTGGGCGACAGCAGAGGGCGAATCATCCGTGTCGGGAGGAGGGAAGAAGGGCTGCCTTGCAGCGGGAGCAAGGTCACGCATTAAAATTTCGATGGTGTAATCGGGAGGCTGGCAAGCAGCTTTTAAAGAATGAGAAGGAGAGCTGGGGATGGGCTCCGAGTCCGAGGGACCAGTGATATAGAGCAACCAGTGGTCTCCATTGACTTTTCCGACAGTGTATGCAGCGCCATTCGGAAAGATATTATCCAAGAATTCGACTTCATTTTTCCACTCGCGATGGGGGCCCAGCTGGCGCTCGGG
The DNA here is from genome assembly GCA_029281435.1 of Mycena haematopus. Classification (NCBI taxonomy): domain Eukaryota; kingdom Fungi; phylum Basidiomycota; class Agaricomycetes; order Agaricales; family Mycenaceae; genus Mycena; species Mycena haematopus. The sequence goes on from JARJCV010000641.1 coordinate 11,083, forward strand.
AAACATGAAGGATTTCCGCGAGTAGAAGCATCTGTAGACGCGCGGCAGGTTTGCGTGCGTCGCTGCGATTTCAAGGATGCGCGGAAGACCCAAGAGATTAAGGGTTGTTCCGCATGTCTTGAGAATGAGGCGATGGGGGGAAACAAAAAAAGAGGATTCGCTGGAGATCTAATGAGATCCACCTTTGTTCTTGGTTGGAAAGAAAAACGCGGACCTCAAGAGGTATGCGTCGATCTCATCGCCGCGAATGACGCTCAGCACTTTGCACTTGACGATATCTAGCATCTCTTCCCAAATGGACGTATCGACCTTGCGCAGACCACAGATGGGGGACGCAGAGTCATCGAGATCAGCGACAGACGGTGCAAACCAAATTTCGAGAAGTTTTTCAGGACCTTCGAAAGGAGATGTCATGGCGAAAGCCAAAAGCGGCTGACAGCTGACACATTTCTCTCTCGTCTCTTTTCCTTGTCTTTTGCCTTGCTTGAAGTTCCATTCGCTGTAATGATGATTAGACGCTTCTTCGCTCGAATGCCCCTTCTCCGCACCCCCCTTCTCCGCTCGACCACCATTCTCCCCACATTTCGGCCACATCACGCCGGACCTCTCACCAATACTCCTCGCGCGTCGAGCTCCCGACTGTTTAACCATTTTCCTGCCCGTCTCACATCATCGCCCCCACCGCCAGAATCATCCTCTTCCTTGCCCCCAGATGCGACTAGATACCAGCGTCTGAAGCATCTCTTCAAGACGTACGGCTGGTACGCGCTGGGCATGTACATTTGCCTGTCTGTCATGGACTTTGGGATAGCTTTCGGCCTCATAAATATTATTGGCGCCGAATACGTCGAGCGGTTGACCGCCAGTGCCAAGGAGCTTGCACTCGGGTTCGTCAGCTCGAAGCCGCCCGAGCCCGGTTTAGATGAGCTGGACCCAGCGCCAGCGCATGGAGGACATGAAGGCTTGATGGCGATGATTATACTGGCGTACACCGTCCACAAGACGCTCTTCCTCCCAGTGCGCGTCGGACTCACGGCGTACCTCACGCCGACGCTCGTCGGCTGGCTGCGGCAGAGAGGGTGGGCTGGCGGAGCCGGCACAGTTCGCGCTGCAACTCACATGCGCGAACGGCTGAGGAGCAGCGGGAAGAACACACGCGGGGATTGATCATTCAAAAGTACAGGATCCGATACAATGCACTATAGTATACACGTTTGAACAGGTAATCAAGCGGTTGTTGCAGCTGGAGCATCCTCTGCCTCGGGTTCTGGGGGGCTGTTGGGATCTGGGGCAGCGCGCAGATTGGAAGTACGCGCCTTTCAATATACCGTTCTTCTCCAATTCCTCGCGGGGCGGACGCGAAGCCACTGCTTTGGCGAGGTGGTCCTGGATCATCGATCTTAACGCTGTGTAAGGCGCTTGCTTAAAAGGAACACACCTCGAGCTGGGATCTCTGCAGTTTCTCCCTGGCAGCAACGAGTCCAGGAGCGAGGCCTTTGTCGTCTACACAGAGATCAGAAACAGTCATGCAAGAAGCGCCGATTCGGAACTTGCCCTTGAGGATGTTACGCTCAATAAGCTCAGATTTATCGGGTCTTTTCGCGAGCTTGTCCTCGAGCTGTCGGGTCGTCTGCTCGTCGACGGAGGTTTGGCGGGGGTGGGTTGGACGAGTTGCTGTTAGACAAGAATGAATACATAATTCCGTTGGTTGAAGGGGGCATACACATCGATGATGGTAGTCACAGAACAAGAGAGATATCGCACTAAAGGGGTCAATTGTCAATTGTTTGGCGGGTAGGACGTAGCCCAACAAATAATATGCTCAGGACGGCCACCCGCCTTGCGCGCCGTCCACAAAACGCGCCCCTCGTCTCACAGAGCAGGCCCTCATCGTCGGCTGCAACCCAGGATCACCATCACGAGCAAGAAGACGATACCGTCTATCCCAAGGAAGGCGCGTTTCTCGTCCGCTTCTCTCTTTATTTCTTGACATCTCGCAGGATTCGGTGCGCCTATCTGGCGCAAGACCTTGGTCTGCACTGTCGGCGCTGTATTATTCTACGAGTTCCTCGGTGCCCCGGCCGACAACGACCAGCCTTGGGTCCCTGGAGTGGCCACAGGATCACCAGCTGATTTCGCCTCCACGCGCGCTGCCAAGGAGGATTCCCTCTTGAAGGGGAGACAATTGGTCAGGACCGCCACTCGCCCAGCCATGTATCGCTCCCGTGGCAGCCCCGAGTTCGTGCTGTCAATCTGTACAAACTACTGAGCTCACTGAATTAATCGTACAGCGACTACTTCCATCACGTCTCCCCGTACTCGAACCCAGTCGGACAGAACGTAGAGTGGCAGGGACCGAGTAGACTACCGTTACCCTCTCGTATTGTCGAAGCCGTAGACGCTGAATCGAAATAATTTCTTATTTGGAAATGGATTCACGTGCTGTTTGTTTGTTGAGAAACGGTTTTGGACCTTGCCAGTGCACCGCGCCGCCATGGTGCTTCCTCTCCTTCTCTCCATCCTCCTCCCCGCTCTCGTCGATGCATCTCTACCTCTTGTCGACTTTGATAGAATGGGCACTGTTGGCCTCGCAGGCGCGTTTGCGGGGCTCGACTTGTTTCAAAACCAAACCGTAGCCTTTGATCCCTCCACCTCGACCCTTTTCGCCCGCTCATCCGATGGCTCCCTCGACCGCATCGCTTCGTCCAACTCGGGTGGCCGCATATCCGCTGGATGTGCCCTCGACAACGTCTTCTACTTGGCCGGGTCATTCTCGTCCATCGCAGGAACCGCTGCCGCAAACATCGCATCCTATACCCCTTCGTCTGGGGCGTTCGCTGCTCTTGGCTCGAACGGCCCTAATGGCGAGATAGACGCTGTTTATTGCGACACGACTAACGCCAAACTGTGGGTCGGGGGCGGCTTCACCTCCCCTGGAACATCCGTCGCCGTCTGGGATCCCAAGGCAGCTTCCTGGTCCGCCCCCCCATTCAAGGGCTAGACGGGGCAGAGGGTCGGGTCCTCTCCATCACATCCAACTCGTCCGACAGCAGCCTGTTCTTCGCAGGCTCTTTCATCACCTCATTTGTTGGAAGCGGAAATGGCACGACAGTTCTCAACAGCACCAACAACCCTAGTGTACCGGCCTCTCCTGGAGGCACGCCCTTTACTCAGTCTCTCGTCCCTATCTCCATCACTGCGTCGAATATCCAACAACCCTCCTCGTCTTCGGATGACTTTGGAAACGTATCCGCCATCCTCTGCCCTTCTGGACCAGACGGTCCAAAGACTAGCTGGTTTGGTACTGATGGGACTGGCTCGGTCATCACCATAAACACGCTTCACTTCAACTCCGTGAACGGAATCCGCCTTGGAAACACCTTCCAGCCCGATCACGGCACCACTGGGTTCAGGTCCGTGGGCTTTTCCCCGTTGTTTCTTTTTCACTCAAGTCCCCTTCCATTCAGTGTAACGACCATTCCAGACAACGCTGTTCAGACTCTGACTTACGTAGATCCGACCACAAATCAGAACAAGACTTGTTCCAACCCTTGTCCACTTGGCACACATCCCGCCGTCCTTTACCAGGACTTTTTGTTCGATGGCCCAAAATCAATCACTGGTGTCCAGGTTCAACTTACACAGTTTACGGGGATCAGGTCCGGGACTGCACATTCTACAACTACTTTCTTCTGGTGCCTTCGCTTCCGCAGTCACTGCTGAAAATGGCCCATCATGTTTCGCGCCCGTTTCGTCCAACACGTCAGTTATTGGCACCTGGGTACCACAAACCACGATCACCGACATCCCGGGAACAATCCAAACAGTCCTCGTATCCAAGGTCAACGTAGGAACTTCGGCGCTGAACGGACCTGCCCTTCACGTGGGTCCCGTACGTGTCCGCGGCCGGAGACTACACTATCAACATACTCGTCCCGGGGTGCACACATTTTCTCGATTGTGCCGCTCGTACGCAAGTCGAAGTCACCGTTTTCCCTGGAAATGGCCTGGATCCTTGGATAACCCCGATTTCTCAGCAGAATACGGAGGATTCGGTCACCGTGATCTACAGGTCCGATTTTTTGCCGACTGCGCCCACATTTGTTACGACCATAAAAATGGCCTTGGCCTCAAATGCTACGGGTCCAGGTATCAATGGTCAGTGGGATCTGTATGCAGATCGGGTTGAGCTGGTGCTCAATTCGGTCAACGCGACCGGCGGCGAATCTGGGGGTAATGGTTCGTCCACTGCGAGCGCCAGTCGGCAAGGGTTTGGGTTCTTCGAGTGGCCGCTCGCGTCTACGGCGACCATTGATGGCACGTCGACGCTGGCAAACTCGACCGAGACCGCCTTGGACGCCATTGGATTAGATATGTTCAGCGCGATTGGAGGTGTCTCTTCTCTGACTTCGTCGTCGACGACAGCTGTTGTTGCTGTTGCCCACCATCCTTCCTCGATCGTCTTCTTGGGTGGTAACTTTACGCTGTCGTCCGGCAGCGCTGCCAGCTCTGGGAATATCGTGTCGTTCCGGAGTGGAGCCCTGGCGACGTTGAGTGGAAACGGGCTTAATGGTCCCGTCACCTCGATGGTCTTGGACGGAGACATTCTGTATGTCGGAGGGTCCTTCACGGACACCAATTCTGCGTCAAATGGCAACCTCCGTGGTATTGCATCATACAACGTCCAGACAAACCAATGGGCCGCGCTCGCTGGTGGATTAGATGGAGCGGTTTCGAGTCTCAGTCTGGTCGATGGGCAGTTGCAGGTAGCGGGCACCTTTACCAGTTCGCTGACTACAAACGGCGCCACCGGTTCGAACGCTGCTGGGTTCGCAGCGTGGCATGTCGTTTCTGGCGAGTGGATCAACCCCGGCGGCTTTGTCGTTGGAGGCATGACGTTGGTCGTCAACGGCACGTCCGCGGGCTCGCAGTTTGTGGCAGGGAATGTCGATGCAGCGCAGAGATTTGGTGCTGCCGGTATGGTCATGCTGCAAAACAGCGCCAGCGACGTCCCAAGCGTCTCCCCACTCGGTATTGCGCTAGACGCCGATGTTGCAACCGGCGTCGCCCAGAACTCTACGTCGGCCAAGCGCAGGAGATCGCATCACCTTCCTCAGGCCGTTGCATGGTTGTCCCGTATGAAGTTCCCTGCGGTCTTTGCTCGACAGACTTCCACCACTCTTGCACCTCTACCGGCCCCTCTTCCAGCTCCTGCTCCTGCCGTCCTCGCCGGTGCTTTCTGGACCAATGGCTCCGCCGAGGTTGCGATAATCGGCGGCAACTTTTCATTCTTCCCCTCCGGCTCTTCCACCGAGGCGCAAGGTGTTGCCCTATACGACGCCAAGACTGTTACGAGCACCGGTTTGCAGGGCGCTCAAATAAATGGAACCGTTCGCGCCCTTCTGGTCGAGGGAGATTTTCTCTATGTTGGCGGCGAGTTCACGGTAGCTGGCTCGAATGCCAACGGCTTCGCCATCTACGACCTTTCCAAGGAGCAATGGGATACCGAGACCATTCAGCCGTTGCAAGGTGGCTCCGGGGTAGCTGTCGTTGTTCGGTCGATCACCGTATCGTCGGCCAAGGCAAATACTGTCATCATCGCTGGTTCCTTCTCACAGGCTGGATCTTTGCCGTGTCAAGCTGTTTGCAGCTTGGACGTGACCTCAAAGCAGTGGAACGCCTTCGGGAGCGGCATACAAGGAGAAGTTGCTTCAGTCGCTTATGCTGGCGTCAGTTGTTCATGTGCTTGCTACGAACTTGTTTCTCACCCGTGACCTTTGCAGAGCAACCAGGACTACCTCATTGCTTCTGGTTCTATCGCCTTGTCGGACAACACTCCCGCCAATGTAGTGCAGTTCGCATTCGCGAATAGTACTTGGGCTTCTGTTGGGAAAGGCTCAGATCTTCCCGGTCCCGTCACGGCGGTGGAGGTCAACGCTGGGAACACGAGCAGTATTTTCGTGGCAGGAAGGTTAGTGCCATATCGCAGTCGTTGGACCGCGTTGACATAAAGTTAGATCCACCGATGCTTCGTCCTCGTTTTTGTCCTTCTGGAACGGTATCTCCTGGACAGCCCTCAGTATGCTTTCACGTCTTTCAGTCTGATCCTGTTCTTACTTGGTTTCAAGGTTCAACACTAGAAAGCAACACCACGGTGGCCCAGCTTACTATGGTTCCTCTGCAAGATACCCACAATGCCAATAGTATAATACAGTCTGATAGAATGCTGATGATCTCTGGATCACTGGCCGACCCGTCCTTCGGCAATGCCTCTTCCGCTCTATTCGACGGACAAAATTTCTTCCCTTATATTGTCTCTACTTCTTCCACGGGGTCTCCGGGGACTGTGTCGTCGTTATTCCGCTCCTTGGCTACTTTCAGCTTCCAGCAGCATAGTACGTCTTTCTCTTGTCCCTCTTTTTCTGTATAACTGACAAAACACAGAATTCTTGGCGACTGGGATCGTCATCCTGATATCCATTGCGATCGCTGCAGGAGTCGTATTCCTCTTGGCCTTGATTGGAATCCTTTGGACGTTGTTCTCG